>NW_021027421.1:115558-129027 GCF_004153795.1 Camellia sinensis
CCCAACTATCCACCATGCCTAAGTCAGCAAACTTGACAAATAGACAAAGCTCAATGTATTCAGAAAACAAAATTGTGTGTTGTGTTACCTCCTCCAAGGTGATGTTTGTGAGCTTTTATAGGTTTCGAATGGCACAATCCTAGTAGGACTTTTATTTCTCCATGCAGAGTCCTCCTAGGATTCATACTCCTAAAGGATAATGCTTATCCTTTTACAACCCCCCACTACTTAAACCAAGTGGGATGGTTTTTGCCATGGCTGAACTACCATACGACCGAGATAAACCTGGCTATGCTGAGCCACAGAGTAGGCCGAACTTTCCTTAGTTCGGTTCTTCCTTTCATTACACCTTATCTCGGTTCTTCCTTGTATGAACCATGGTGTGTTTAGACCGAACTAACGATTCGCGACCGGTATAATTCCAAGACCGGTATAACTCCAAGACCGGTCTAACTTCAAGTTGCTTCCAGACCGAAGTAACTTTTATAAGTATCTTGGGCCAGAGTAATTCCATACCTCTTTTGGGCCGGAGTAGCTTTTACGGCCTTTTTTACTCAGCCCTTTGTATTGTGGGCCACTATGACCATCTCCTAGCTCGGCCTAATTTTTACCAAAAATTACCCTCTCACATGTAATTTTGTATTTTTTTTAATTCAAAAATCTAAAAAATTTAGGTTAGGCCTCTAATGATGTAACATTGAGGTTAAACCCCACGTGATGGAATGTTTGACAAATCACAATTTAACACTTGTCAGACATATCATTAGGGGGTGATTTTTAAAAGTGATAAATTAGGTGTCTCAAATATTTTTCTTTACCTATATAATTGTATAAATAGTATAGATAGATTCAAAATTTGATTTACTTTTCAAATTGAAGTGATTTGATGATTATTATCATATGGATTAACTATTAATTACATTTGAAATGCAATAATCAATGACTAAATGATACGTGTATTTATATATTTTATAAATTTAAAAATTTGTGTTAGGAATTTTAAGTTTAAAAATTACATAATGTTTTTATTTATATAATAATAAGTATATATATGTTTATAATAGCATATAATTCAACATAATGGTGCGATATAGGTGATTTTTTCCAGAGCCACATCCACATGATGCCAGCCTCACCTTGTCATGTTGAATTAATCCCACCCACTCTTTTCAACGGTAAGGCTGGCACTGTGTGGATGTGGCTGTGAAAAAATCCCCTGTATCGCACCATTATGTTAAATTAACCCCACCCACTCTTCTCAACCCACCTCCACCCACCAAATTATAAAAAAATTAACACATAGAGGATCAAATTACACAATTGTCAAATTTATTTATTTATTTTTTCCTTCTTCATGTCAACATATAGCAACCAATCTCAATCAAGCATTTTTTGGGGTCAAACAATTGGATGTTGGTATTAGTCAATTTAGATTGCAAAGCAGGCCCCTTTTTCTAGCATCCAAGTATTCTTTCATGACCACTTGAATTATAACCCGAGCCTTATTCATATTAAAAATTTAAGTACTGCAAATAGCTTGGTTCTATTTTTAGAATTTTCAACTAGCGTTTGCTACATTTGTTGGAATTTTTTTAGAATTCTCTACTCAACGCCTACACGATACAAAATAATATTTGACTATATTACAAATGATAAGATTAATGTCAATAGAGTACTTTGATGATACAGTTTGTGATGATAGAACGGGTCGGACTGATCCACACTCCTTAAGCCTATGTTCGAATGACCAAGCCCACCGAAAGACCTGCACACGAGTTCAACAGGGAACGAGGAGTCCCCCAACGAACCCTCTGACGAGCAAGTTAGAAAGAGGAGTGGAGTATAGAGCGAGATTAGAGATAGAAAGCTTAACCTTCTTTTTGTCTTCAACGTCTGCTTATATCCTCTGGTAATCATTTCGTTGTCCCTTCTGACCTGTCACCTTAGCCGAAAGTCTATGCTGTAGCTTACCTTGTTCAGGGTGAGCACGTGCTGTCCCGACGGAGAAGGGTTATCGCAATAAATGCTGTAAGGGGCCTCATTAATGGTGATGTGCCGTGGCAATAACTTTGCAGATCTTTGTCTATTGATGTGGCTTGCCCTTCTCTCGTCACGTGTCTTGATATCATTGGTTCTTATTGCTAGGTGGGGCTTTAGCAATGCTGGGCTTTAGTATTTGAGATATGTATTGGGCCCTAAACGGTGGGCTATAATCTTTATGGGCTTACCCATGTCAGTAGTCCCCCATTTCCAAGTGCAACTTTAGTCCAACGAAGGGAATAATGAAGAGAATGAGGGTTGTGAGGGACCGACAGGGTCAAGGCCGGCCGAGAGGGGTGGCCGACCACGAGGAAGGCCGACCGCGAAGGGTGGCCGAGTGGAGGGACTGACCAAGAGGAGGGCTGACCGCGAAGGGTGGTCGAGTGGAGGGACCGACCAAGAGGAGGGCCGACCACGAAGGGCAGTCGAGTGGAGGGACCAACCATGAAGAAGGTCGATCACGAAGGGTAGCCGAGTGGTGTGGCGCGGGGCTCGAGAGGCGTCGTGGCACGTGCTAAAGTGAAGTGGAATAGACAGGGAAGGGGAGAGGGGCAGTGGATCGTGGTCGTACACGTGGCGAAATCGCGTAGTGGGGGAGGTTAGGCGTTGCGCAATAAGTGAAACGATAGGTCATGATAGGGTGTTGAAAAGACAATTTGGGTGGATTTTTGAAAATTTTCAAACTGGCGAGAATTAATTGTGACCCTTGGAATACAGGCAAGCCTTGGGCCTTCGATATTATTCGCTTTACCTATCTGTTTGCAAAACATCAAAACATTCCCAGTGTAAACTCCTTCGTTGCTAACGTTATGCCTCTGCGACACTTTGTGGTTTTTCTTGCGCCGGCATCCAAAGTGGTTCGCAGACACATGAGAGAGATTGCCCAAGAGAAAGCAAAAAACGCAAGGGTTGATCCACTAGGCGACGACGATGCGGTAGGTTTGGTAGAACAATATCGTATAGAGCGTAGGGAGGGGCAGGGAGCGAGTCAAGTTGTGCGAGCTCGCCCCAGGACAATGATCTCGGCCGCAAGACCAATTAGCTAGGTGGAGCCGGACCATTGGCACACCAAGCCAGACAAATCCGTACTAATAGTGGATGAGCTCGAGGGAATAAGGAAGAAGTATCAAATTTCGTCGGAGATAGGGCTAAGACCGCCCGAATCCACGGAAAGGGCATCAGATGTGCGACCGGGCGAGTTCAGTTTGTACGAGGAGGCGCTGCGAGGGGGTTTGAGGCTACCTCTCCCCCAAGTGGTGGTGGAGGTGTTAAACAGATTGGAGGCGGCACCAGGGCAACTGATGCCAAACACCTGGAAGATAGTAATGGCGTGCACGAGTGCCTGGTTGCAGGCGACCGGGGGAACAACAATGTCTGTGGACGAGTTCTTCTTTTGTTATAAGGCATCCGGTCAGCAGGAGACCTGGGTCACCTTATAAGCGGTGGCGGGGCAAGGGCTGGTGGTAGGTCTCCCATCGTCGGTGAAGGGATGGAGGCCGAAATGGTTTTTTGTAATAGCGAACGGTAGGGAGGGAATTTGCGCGACATGGAAGGTGCCCACCAAATCGGTAGAGCCCAAATTGGACAAGGCGGCGGAGGACCGAGTGAAAAGGGTGAGGGAATGGAGGGAAGAAAAGGGGGTGAGGTGGGACGAGTTGGTCCTGCCTTCAAAGTTGTTTGCCCTGGACTTGGGGCCACAACCGTTGGAGGAGGATCCAACAAAGGAGGAGTTAGAGGCGCAGAGGAGGGCAGGGGAGGAGGAGGAGAGGAGGTTGTTCGCCCGAGCGGACAAGTACAAGGAGACCCAACTGGGGCCTGCTCCGAAACCGATCACAAGGGAACGCATCCGACCACGCCCCAAGCCGCTAGGAGAGAAGGACTTGGGCAGTTTTGAGCCACAACCGCTCCCAGTTGATCCAGTAAAGGAAAGGGCGAACAAGGAGGGGAGGCTCTGAAGATGAAGAAGAAGGAGAAAAAGAAGGAGTGTCCCTGAGGGGGCTGCAGATGTGCCTGGATTGAAGAAGGCGATGGTCGGTGGGGAGGACACCTCTATGGCTGAGGAAGCAGGAGAGAAAGGAGTGAGGGTGACCCCAAAAAGGGTGGTTGTCTCAAAGGTGCAAGGGGACAAAGGTCAGGGGGACCAGGAGGGAGAAACGCACATGAGTGCCATGCCCAAGTTGCAAGTGGAGAGTGGGTCAGCCGACCTTGAGGAAGTGATGGAGCAACAGCCTAAGGGGGGCCTGCGCCCCAAAGAGAGGTGGTCAAGTTAAAGCATGCCATCTATCACGTCCCCGCAGTGGCTGGGCGACTGGAGGGAAAAGAAGGCCCAGCTAGGACAGTGGCAGATCTTCTCTTAGAGGTAGTAGACGAAGCAGCCGTGCGCTCCGCCACCAGGTTCAATGAGGCTGAGCTGCTAAGGGGGCTGTGCTCTGCCCAAATGGAGGCAACCACTTTAGCAGGGGCTCTGCTGAGAAAGGCGGCGGCTGCAAAAGGTGAAGTGAAGCCTCTGAAGGCCAAGTTGGAGGAGGCGAAGGCCCAACTTGAGAGTTTGAGGAGTAAAACTGTGGGGTGAAGGAGGACTGCACGGAGCGTTTGCGCTAGGGGGTTGGAAGAGGCTCAGAAGGAAAAGAAGATAGAGGTGTTGGCGATCGTGCAGCGCAATGTTGTCGCTTGAGCCCATGCTGAGCTGCTTGCGGTCAAGTTGGAGCTAGAGGACAAATGTCGTAAGGTAGTGTCGCTCGAGTTTCAGTTGGCTGGCGAGCAGAAGAAGTTGGGGGATGCTCAAAATGCCTGAACGGTCGCCACCGAGCGGTTTAAAGAGGCTATGACCAGCAATGAAGAACTGCATGCCCAGCAAATCAAAGAAAATGATGAAGCAGACCTGAAGATTGCTGGGCTGCAGAAGGAGCTGGAAGATGAGCGTGCTAGGGCAACGGAGGAGAATGCGAGGTTGGAGAAGGAGTTGGAGGAAGAAAAAACTAAGGCAGCCTCTGAAAGGGCAGCATACCCCGATCTGTACGTCACAGCAGTAGAGCAATTTAAGGCGTCTGCTGACTTTCAGATGGCCATCGATGCTACTATTGCCAGCAACTTGGCGAGAGAGGAGGCTGGGGGGGCTGGTCTATCAGGGACGACCGCTGGGAGCAGGAGCGAAGATGAAGTAGTCCAGAGCTTCTAGCGGTTGGACTTCTACAAACACGAAATGGCTGAATTTTGGGACAGTGGTTAGAAGATGTTCAAGCATAAAGCAGAAGAGCTGTTCCCAGACATAGACTTTAGCAGTGTTAGAATTGACGAAGACAACGTGGCCCAGACCCCCCTAGATGAGGGCATTGAAGAGGAAGATCTTGCCTCAAGTGAAGAAGATGAGTGAGTGGAGTGGAGAAAATATGTACTTAGAGTTTTGGTCAAAATGTTGGCACTTATCACATTTGAGCACGAAGTCTGTTGTGCAAGTTTGTGAATAAATAAAATTCTGAGTCGTGTTTTCATGCTATTGCTTTTGTTTGTGCATCTGAAATGAATGAGAATGGTGACTTGTATAAGGCTTGTGTATAAATCATTGTAAAGTGCAAAATGTAAGGAAAACTCAATGTAAAGTGGAGTTTAAAACGTAAGGTAACCTCAATGCAGAGTGACTGTAAGGAAAACTCAATGTAAAGTGGAGTTTAACTTGTAAGAAAAATTCAATGCAGAGTGAAGTTTAACTTGTAAGAGTGTTAAAGATGTGAAGTTTGTGAATCCCAACCCAGCAAGGAACCAGTTTGATTTGGAAAACGTTGGACTGGAATTTGACTAAGTATGGCCATTATGCTTACGATCATTAAGCTGGGGCTTGAAGTAACTCAATCTGGCGGAGCGCGTATGGCCACTATGCTTATGATCATGAAGTTGCAATGGTGGCTCAGTCTGGCTTAGGCTTGAAGTAACTCGGTTTGGACGTGCTTTTCATGTTCAGTCTGGTTGAGGCTTTAAGTGACTCGGTCTGGCCGAGCTCTTCATACTCAGTCTGGCTGAAGCTTTTTGTGCTCAGTCTAGCTGAGGCTTTTAGTGACTCGGTATGGCCGAGCTCTTCATGCTTAGTCTGGCTGAGGCTTTTTGTGCTTAGTCTAGCTGAGGCTTTAGTGACTCGGTCTGGCCGAGCTCTTCATGTTCAGTCTGGATTAGGCTTTTTGTGCTCAGTCTGGCTGAGACTTTAAGTGACTCGGTCTGGCCGAGCTCTTCATGCTCAGTCTAGCTGAGGCTTTTAGTGACTCGGTCTGGCCAAGCTCTTCATGCTCAATCTGGTTGAGGCTTTTTGTGCTCAGTCTGGCTGAGGCTTTTAGTGACTCGGTCTGGTCAAGCTCTTCATGCTCAGTCTAGTTGAGGCTTTTTGTGCTTAGTCAGGCTGAGGCTGCAATCAAAGCGTTATTGGAATACCACAAATAACTGAGATACAAGCTTGCTGTCATGCAAAGTGTAGCCCATTTGATCATAAATTTACACCATATGAGGAGAAAATGAAAACATTCAAGTGTGCAGATTGTCAAAAAGAACATATAGCAATTGGACAATACAAAAGTACAACTTTTATTGAAAATAACGCTTCAAATGCTCAGCGTTCCAAGGATGGGGGAGGTCTCGACCTTCCATGTCCTAAAGTCGGTAAGTACCCAGACGTGGTCTGGCTTTCACAATATAAGGTCCCTCCCACTTGGCTGCCAATTTGCCCTCAGTCAGATTTTTTGGTGGCAAGAGTTATTTCTCGCAAAACAAGGTCCCCCACGACAAATTCCCTCGGTCTGACTTTGCGATTGTAGTGTGTTCTCATTTTCTGTTGGTATGAGGCCCGTCTGACAGCGGTGGTTTCTCGGAGTTCTTCGATCAGATCTAGTTCTGCCAGACGCAGCTCTTCGGTTAGTTCTGGATTCGGGTGTAAAACCCTTTGGGTTGGCAGACCGACTTCCACTGGGATGACCGCCTCAGTGCCGTATGTTAGGCGAAAGGGGGTCTCTCCAATGGGAGTCCAAGCGGTGGTGCGGTAAGCCCAGAGTACATTGGGTAATTCCTCAGCCCAAAGTCCCTTAGCAGCTTCCAGCTTGGTTTTGATGATCTTCAGGAGAGAACGGTTGGTGACCTCAACTTGGCCATTGGCTTGGGGATGACTTGGGGAAGAGAAACATGGCTGGATTTGGAGTTCTACACAAAATTTCCTGAACTTGGTGTTGTCATTGTTTGCTGTTGTTAGAGACAATGGCTTGAGGGACGCCGAACCTGCATACGATTGATTGCCAGATGAATCGGGTTGTGTTCCGCTCAGTAATGGTAGCAAGGGGTTCTGCTTCCACCCATTTAGTGAAGTAGTCGATGGCAACCATTGCGAATTTGGTTTGGCCTCGGCCAGTGGGCAATGGGCCAACCAGGTCGATCCCCTATTTGGCGAATAGATAGGGGCTGTAAAACGTGATCAATTCTGTAGGAGGAGCATGGGGGATGTTGGCAAAACGTTGGCACTTATCATATTTGAGCACGAAGTCTGTCACATCCTGATTAAGAGTAGGTCAAAAATAACCAGTGCGAAGCATTTTGTGGGCTAGAGACCGGGCGCCCGAATAATTACCACAGATACGCTCGTGGATTTCCCTCATCACATAGGTTGCTTGAGCAGGATTGAGGCATCTGAGGTATGGGCGTGAAAAATCGCGTTTGTATAAGAGGTCGCCTACAAGAATGTAGTTGGACGACCGGGCCCTGACTTTAGCGGCCTGTTGTTTGTCGTCTGGAAGTTCCCCCGTTGTCAGATATAGAAAGATGTCTGCCGTCCACAGGATAGGTTCATCTTGGAGGAAGTGGACTTCTTGCAGGTTGGAGGAGATAGCCGGGTGGGACAAGTATTCGAGGCGGACACCGTGGTTGAGGTCTGATTGGTCTGCAGAAGCCAATTGGGCCATCTCATCTGCCTTGGAGTTTTCAGCCCGAGAGATGTGCTTGATGTGGAAGGTATTGAAGAGGCGAGCAAGAGGGAGAGCAATATCCCTATATACCCGCATGGTGCTCTCCTTGGCATCGAATTCTCCCGTAATTTGCCCGATGATAAGCTGGGAATCACTGAACACCTAGATGAGGCTGACACCGATGTCTCTGGCTAGGCGGAGACCTGCTATCAGTGTCTCATATTCGGCCTCATTATTGCTTGCATCGAACAGGAAGCGGAGAGCACATTTGAAATAACCACCGTCAGGGGCGGTGAGGATGAGACCAGCCCCACTGCCTTTTTTGCGGGATAATCTGTCGACGTTGAGGGTCCAAGAATGGGGGTCTTCTGGCTCGGTAGAGGTTGGTGGGGGTGGAGGAGTTGTGGCTGGGGTGAGGTTAGTGAATTCCAGGATGAAGTTGGCAACAGCCTGTCCCTTAATTGCTGTCCGAGGCCGGTAGGAGATATCAAACTGACTAAGTTCGACCGACCATTGCATAAGCCTGCTAGAAAGCTCTGGTTGTTGCATTATCTTCTTCAACGGTTGGTCAGTGAGGACCACTATGGAATGGGCTTGGAAGTAAGAGCAGAGTCGTCTGGAGGCGGTGACCAAGGCTAAGGACATTTTTTCTAACAATGGGTAGTTCTGTTCCGCCTCCCGAAGAGCCCGACTGATGTAGTAGACCGGTCGCTGGACAAAGCTGTCTTCCCTGATGAGTGCTGCACTGATTACAGTGTGTCACACGGCTAGATAGAGGAAGAGGGGTTCACCTGTGATGGCTTGAGAAAGTAGAGGGGTTAGCCATGTACTGTTTCAACTGTTGAAAGGCTTCTTCAAATTCTGTCGTCCATTAAAAAGTTTGCTGAAGGACTTTGAAGAAGGGGAGGCACTTATCCGTTGCTCGGAGAATAACAGCGGTTGAGGGCGGCCACTCGGGCCAGTAATGGCTTCTCGAACCTGACCTTGACCGTCGGGTGACTGATTTCGATTATGGCTTGATATTTTTTGGGTTAGTCCATGATGCACGCTGGCTTGACCAATGAACTCACAAAAACTTTCCAGATCCTACGCTGAAGGCATATTTTCGGATTGAGCTTCATCTGGTACTTTCGTAGGGTGGCGAAGGTTTCTCGCAAGTCGGCCAGATGATCGGTGGAGAGCTTGCTCTTGACCAGCATGTCATCGACATATACTTCCATGTTCCGGCCTATCTGATGATGGAAGACGACATTGACCAACCGTTAGTAAATGGCCCCGGCATTCTTCAACCCAAATGGCATCACACGGTAATGGTAGGTGCCTCGATCGGTAATGAAGGATGTGTGCTCTTGGTCAGATAGGTGCATCAAGATTTGGCTGTATCCAGAGAAGGCATCCATGAAACTGAGCATTTGATGACCGGCCGTGGCGTCGACCAGCAGATCTATGCAAGGGAAATGGTAGCTGTCCTTGGGGCAAGCTCGGTTGAGGTCGGAGTAGTCGACACAGAGTCGTCATTTACCATTATTTTTACGAACCAGAACCACATTCGACAGCCATCTGGGGTAGTCCACATTAGTGATAAACTGTGCCTCAAGGAGTTTGTCTACTTCAGAAGCAATAAGGTTATTGCGTTCCGGGTAAAAAATGCGCTGTTTCTGGCGGATAGGTCAGAAATGGGGCTCAACATTGAGACGGTGGCTGATGAATGAGGGATCAATACCTGGCATATCGGAGTGAGTCCAGGCAAACACGTCGTTATGTTCAACCAGGAGGGCAGTGAGGTCAGCCTTGGCTTGGGGGGATAGTTGGCTGCCGACCTTGGCGGTTTTGGCCGAGTTGGTGGGGTCGACGAGGACTTCGATGAGCTACTCTACTGGTTCCCCTCTGACCAGCTCGTCTTCATCTCTGACATCGATTCATTCAATGATCATAGCCTCCTTCAGCTTGACTTCTTTAAGTGAGGCGACATAACATTCTCTGGTCACGGTCTGCTCTCCCCTCACTGTTCCAACCCCAAGATCAGTGGGGAACTTGATGGCAAGGTGGTAAGTGGATGTGATAGCTTGGAAAGCATTGCGGAGTTAGAGGCGAGAAGGAAAGCGCAAGAGGCTGAGGATATGACCATCCTTGCCAAAGCCAATAAGTTCAAAGAGTCCCAGGAAGACCGACCGCCGAAGCCGATCGCGAGGGAGAGGATCCAACCGCGCCCCAAACCGCTAGGGAAAAAGGACTTAGGTGAATTTGAGCCACGATCGCCCCCAATTGATCCTTTGAAAGAAAGGGCCAACAAGGAGGTGGAGGCTGTGGCGGGTCGCCAGTGAAACCGACCAAAGGGGTTTAGAGGGGAGACAGACTTTCTTCTCCAATCTTGAGCTGGAGGAAGCAGTTGAGGAAGATGATGTCTGAAGAACTGTCGTTGTCGACGAGAACACGTCTGACCTTGTAATTGGAGAAGAGGGCGGAAATGACAAGAGGGTCGTCATGAGGATAACGGATGCCTGTGCAGTCGGCGTCCGTAAAGGTGATAGGCTCGGTCCACTGCCTGGGGTGTTTGGAGGGTTGGTCCAACGTGACAACTTCTTTGTCTGAGCCCTGCCTTATTTTTCTGAGTTCTGCCCGCTGAGCCGACCGGGATGGTCCTCCACAAGCAAGCCCGCCGGAGATAACTCTGATTTCTCCAACTGGTGGGGCGGGGTTACCTTGTGCCCGAGGTTGCTGTGGAGGGCGATCATGACCTTGGTTAGGCTGTGCTGGCTGTCGGGAAGAGGTGCGTCGGCGATTGTTTCTGATGGGTTCAGTTCGCTGCCTCTGCTGAGGGCGAGTATCCGTGAATCGGCTGAGGCGTCCTTGACGAATCAGGCCCTCGACCTGATCTTTGAGGTTAACACACTCCTCGGTATTATGGCCGTGATCCTGGTGAAAACGGCAATATTTGGACTGGTCTTTCCGATTGGAAGGAGTCTGTGATGGTTGGGGCCATTTTAGGGGGTAGTCCCGCTGGATTTGATGGAGGACTTGTTCTATGGGGGAGTTTAGGGGGGTGTACCGCTCGAATCGGCCGGGCGGTCGGGCTAGGGTCAACCGGTCGGTTATGGGGGTTCGATCAGTGTATTGAGATGTTTGGTTATTGTACTGGGTATTTCTGGTGTCTGAGTCTTTTCTCTTTTCTTTGGGGGTCGGGTTTTTGGTTATAGGATCTTACCGGGTGGCTAGGGAATCTTCAGAATTCATGTATTTTTGGGCTTTGGAGAGTAGGGCTGCCACGGAGGTCGGAGGATTTTTAGAGAGAGAGAAAAGGAAGTTTGACGATCGCAGACCGGCCATGAAAGCCGTAAGGATGACCTTGTCATCGTTTTCCGCTACTTGCAGGGCTTCGGTGTTGAAGTGGGTAACGAAACTGCGTAGCGACTCCCCCTTGGTCGGACGGATGTTGTGGAGTTGGGTTGCGGGACGCCGCTGGCGTTGGGCTCCAATGAAATGGCTGAGGAAAAAGTCACTAGGGTACTGGAAAGTGGAGACAGAGTTGGCTGGCAGTTGACTAAACTAAAGTCGAGCTGACCCTTTGAGTGTCACGGGAAAAGCCTAGCACATGATTTCGTCAAGGAAAGCATGGAGGATCATGGGGGTCCTGTAGGCCTCTAAGTGGTAGACTGGGTCCGTCGTATTGTCAAAAGAGTCGATGGTGGGCATTTTGAACTTGGGGGGTAGAGGTTTATCTCGGATGAAGGCAACGAATGGCGAGTTGGCTGTGGTAAAGGTTTTATGCTGAATGTTTTGCATGACCCCTTGGAGTTGGAGCTTCATGGCTCGGAGTTCTGTGTCCCAGTGAGGAATATTGTCACCACCGGAGGGCAACAGGTGCTGGACGCTACTGGTCTCTCCTTCAGGGGTTGGTGCCGGGACCGATGGATGTGGGGGTCGGGGTGGTGGATTTATATTTGGGGGAGGAGGTTGTAAGCCTTCCAAGTTGGGTGGATTAGGCTGCAAGATAGTATGGCTTGGGGGTCGTTCTTGGTTGGGAGGAATATCTGGGGGTGGTGGAGGAGGCATAGGAAGGTTTCTTTGGAGAAGAGCATTAATCAGGGCTTGGTTTTGCTCGGCCAAGTAGTTAATGCTGTTGGTGAGCTCGGTGAAATACGGTGGTGGGTTATTTGGATTGAGGGGGTTGGCTTGGTGATCGGGAACATTGGGGTGAGAAGTCATGGATCTAGTCGTGACCATACACCTTGGCAGGTGGTAGGAAATGGGTTATTGGGGAAGGGTCTCCAGCAACAATGAGCACAACTGCCGCGCGAAGTAAAATCTTCCTACAGACGGCGCCAACTGATGATACAGTTTGTGATGATAGAACGGGTTGGACTGATCCACGCTCTTTAAGCCTATATCCGAATGACCAAGCCCATCGGAAGACCTGCACACGAGTTCAACGGGGAACGGGGAGTCCCCCAGCGAACCCTCCGCTGAGCAAGTTAGAAAGAGGAGTGGAGTATAGAGCGAGATTAGAGATAAAAAGCTTAATCTTCTTCTTGTCTTCAACGTCTGCTTATATCCTCTGGTAATCATTTCGTTGTCCCTTCCGACCTGTCACCTTGGCCAAAAGTCTATGCTGTAGCTCACATTGTTCAGGGTGAGGGTGTGCTGTCCCGACGGAGAGGTGTTGTCGTAATAAATGCAGTGAGGGGCTGCATTAATGGGATGTGTGTGGCATAACTTTGCAGATTTTTGTCTGCTGTGTGGCTTGCCTTCTCTCATATACGTGTTCTTGATGTCATTGGTTCTTATTGCTATGTAGGGTTTAGCATGCTGAGTTTTTAGTAATTGGGATTGTTTGGCCTAAACGGTAAGGCTATAATTTTATGAGCTATACCTATGCATAATATAATTCTTTGAAATATAAACAATTCATTAATTTTATAACATATTGTTTTTATTTTATTTTTTAAATATAAAGTGAGAGAACCACCAGTTAGTGCATTGCATTTGGGAAGTGTGGCCAATGAAACAATAGTTTTTTTCATTAAAAAATTATTTCAGAATATATTTTCTTGTTCTTTCTGTTTCCCATAATGCGTATGCATTTTAAAACATCATCATAATAGGAAAATATAAGACAAAAAACAACAAACTTTGAAATGTATTTTTCTAATTAAATTAAACAAAATTAAAAATATCTAGTAACCGACCTATATAATATATTATAATTTTTAATAACAAGTTAATTCTCATGTGGGATCACACGTGAGGAGCATTTTGAGTTATAATCTTATAAAACTCTTAATGCTATATGTGCTTCTGTTTTCTTGTTATTATTTAATATTAATGTATATGTGATAAGGGATCCTCAATGTGATCTATCTCAATGCTTACTTATAAGTTTTGAATCGCTCAGCTTTTATAGTCCGGTTTTAAAAGATATAATGAAAAATATTACGTTAATACAATATATAACACTATGTATCATTAAGATTATAACTTTGTCTTAAAAAAGTATGA
>NW_021027421.1:138041-153083 GCF_004153795.1 Camellia sinensis
CGATCATCAGCTTCGGCGTGAACATTTTGAAACTTTTCACATTTGGTTCAAGGAACATGTATGTATTTAAGCTCAAAAGGTCACAACAGATTTGGGCTTTACGTATGAGACGTGGGGTGCATGTCCCAACAGTTGCATGTTGTTTCGAAACGAGGACGCTAATCTTGATAAATGTGTCATATGCAACAGTTGTAGATGGAAATCAAATGGTGATGGTGGTTCAAATGGTTCTAACACAGGTGGCAAACAAGTAGCTGCAAAACATATGAGGTATTTTCCTTTAAATTCAAGGTTGCAGAGGTTGTTTATGTCATCGAAGATGGCCAAGTTAATGAGATGGCATGCAGAGGAACGAACTGATGATGGTGTCTTCAGGCATCCTGCTGACTCCCTTGCATGGAAAGATTTTGACCGTCGGAATATTGACTTTAGTAATGATTGCCGAAGTGTAAGGCTTGGCTTAGCATCTGATGGTTTTAACCCATTCAGGACGATGAACATGGTTCATAGCACTTGGCCTATTGTACTCATTCCACACAACTTGCCGCCATGGATGTTCATGAAGCAACCATTTCTAATTTTAGCCGTGCTTATTGACGGCCCAAAAGGACCTGGTGACAAGATTGATGTTTATATGCAACCGTTGATTGAGGAGTTGAAAGAACTATGGAATGAGGGTGTGTCAACATTTGATGCATCAACAAATCAAATGTTTCAAATGCATGCAGCTTTACTGTGGACAATTAGTGATTTTCCTGCATACGCAAACTTGTCAGGATGGAGCACTAAAGGAGAATATGCATGTCCTTGTTGCAATAAGGAAACTACATCGTGTTGGTTGAAGCATAGTAGGAAACAATCGTACTTGGGTCATCGCAGATTTTTACCTACTGGCCATAAATTCCGGAAGGATAAAGTATCATTTGATGGTAGTCGGGAAGTCAGACTCAAACCAAAATTGTTGTCTGGAACTGAGATGTTGCTACAATTAGAATTTGAGGCTATTTTAACCCAATACAATAGGGATGACCTTAAGGAGAGACATAGGAGACAGGTAGAGAAGGAGAAAGCTGGACATCGCACCCATAGTTGGAAAAAAAAGAGTATCTTTTATGAATTGCCATATTGGGAGCACAATCTAATAAGACACAACCTCGATGTGATGCATATAGAGAAGAATGTTTGTGACAATGTGTTGTGGACAATATTAGGGGTTGCAGGAAAATCGAAGGATGGTGTTAATGCTCGGCGTGATTTACAAGATATGAATATTAGAAAACCCCTACATTTGCAATTAAGAGGGTCGAATAAAGCCTATTTACCACTAGCACAATTCACGATGACCAAGGATGAGAAAGATTTGTTCTTGAAAGTGTTGAAGGAAGTAAGAGTTCCCGACGGGTATTCATCCAATATATCACGTCGTGTGCGCTTACATGATAGAAGCATTGGGGGTCTTAAGAGCCACGATAGTCATATTCTGATGCAACAACTTATGCCATTGGCTATTCGCAGATCGTTACCGAAGAATGTAATTGAACCCTTGATTGAATTGAGCAATTTATTTAGACAATTGTGTTCGAAAGTGAATCGTACGACGGATTTGCAATATATTAAAGATCGTATCGCTATAACACTTTGTCATCTAGAGAAAATATTTCCTCCGAGTTTTTTTGATATAATGGAGCACTTGCCTATACATCTAGCTGATGAAGCGTTATTGGGTGGAGCGATTCAGTTTCGATGGATGTATCCAATTGAGAGGTATCTTCTTACTTTGAAGCAATACGTGCGTAATAGAGCTCGTCCTGAAGGATCAATTGCTAAAGGATATCTTATGGAAGAATGCATGAATTTTTGTGCACAATATCTCAGTGATGTGGAAACCAAATCTAGTCGACCCGTGAGGAACTATAGTGGTGCTGATAATTTGGGTCATGCTACTGGTGAAAACACAAGCTTTTATCTTGATAATACTTCTTGGATACAAGCTCATCGGTATATCTTATGCAATACAAGCACGGTTCAACCATTCATAAAGTAGGTTAAGTCACTCACTCAATATTTTATTACGTTTTATTGAATTTTCAACTAAAATTTTTGTATGGCTAAAATTTCAATCTACACAGCAAACACCTTGAAGTACTTAAGCTCAAAATGCCTCGTGTCGACGATCATCAACTTTGGCGTGAACATTTTGAAACTTTTCACATTTGGTTCAAGGAACATGTATGTATTTAACTCTATAGATTCTAGTTACTTAAGTCGATCTACATTTTAAATTTTACATTTTCGTGTTAAATAGGTCCAAACTTTGCGAAGGACTACTAATGTCATACTTTCTAAAGAGATTATTCTATTGGCAAATGGTCCTCATAACCTGGCAAGGAGGTTCAACGGGTATATACTGAATGGGTTGACAACATTCACAGAAAGAAACAAGATGTCTTCAATTTCACGTTGGTGAACTTCAATCATTTGTTGTACCGAGATGATCGAATTACCAATGAACCTTTCATCTTGGCGTCCCAAGCAGAGCAAGTTTGGTATGTTGCAGACCCGTTACAACCAGACTGGCAAGACGTGGTGAAGATGTCTCAAAGAGGTTTATTTGATATGAGTTCAACTGATCCACAAATCGAGCCATACATGAGCCAACAATTGGAAGAAAATATAATGCTTCGTGATGAAGAAGTTGGTTGGGTGAGGGAAGCCGCAGAAGGGGAAACAGTTGATGTTCAAATAAGCTGATATGTAATCAACATTAGTAATTCAATTAAGGCCAAGGTTGTAGTTAATCATCAATTTCTTAATTTACTTTGTCTTTGTAATTGTATTAGTTCAATTCATGTCATATTATAGTTGATGACAAACCATTGTCTATGTTTCTAATGTCAGTTAATGTTATATTGCTTGCAGATTATTATGGGAAGGAAGAGGAAGCCTGATCATCCCCGGCGCATGATGTCTGATGTGCTACATAACAGGACATCAGTAGCACCACCATTAGAGGAGGCATCACATCGGCCAGCATCGGAGGGGCCATTAGTGCCACCACCATCTGAGGGGCCATTACCACCGTATCGACCACCATCAGTGGCACCACAGCAGAAACCATGTACTCAGCCTCCACGCCTACCATCGGTGTGTCCACCATCAGTGGCACCACTGCAGCTATCATCATCAGCTTATGAGCCATCCGCAGGTATTTAAATTTGCTTTGATTTGCATGAAAATTATTTACACATACATTTATTTATGCTCATTATATATAACTTGTTTATTCTCATTGTATTTTGCAGACCCTTCGACTTCTTCACAGCCCACATCAGGTTTATTTGATATGATTTGTATTCACATTATTTAAATTTGTATTTGGTTGTTACCATTGCATATTGTTTATTATTATTGTATATCACAGGTCATGTTAGTTCTTCATCAACCTCGACTAGGCATGGTAGAGGATGTGCCAAGGGCATTAAAGAGTGAGGTACTAGTAAAAAGCTGCGCATACAATTTGATGGAAATTACTGCCCAATAGGGGATAACGTGGCCAAGTTAACTACTCAACTTGGCATTATTGTCCGGAATGGTAACATTGTTCCTCTTACTTTTCTCGACTGGAACAATGTGCCTGATGATATTATTGATGCTATCTGGAAGGATGTGAAGGTAAAAGTATATTTTTGTCCACAAATTCGAATTCCAAATTTGTGTTATACTTAGCCTTAAACTTTGTGTTTTATAGGACAATTTGAATATATGTCCAGAGGAGTACAAGCCAATCTGCATGAAAAACTGCAACAACATATGGAAGGATCACAAGAACAAGCTTAAGGCTAAGTATTTCAAACCTAGAAGCTCTGATCCTAATATGAAGGATGATGTTCCTATGAACATTGTGCCAAGCCAGTGGGAACAACTTGTAGAGTATTGGCGTACTTCCGATGCTGAGGTATACAATTACGTTATATTTAAGATATGTAAACATACAAATCATATTTACATACTTACATTTGTTGAACTTGTTATAGAAAATTGCAAGTAGGAAAGCTAAAAATCGGCGAGCTCACGGCATAGCTCATACCACAGGGCGTACAACTAATCCTTTAAGTTTAAATTATCATTTTTTTTTTCTATTTCATCCATAAATTATCAATTTTACCATTCAATCCTTCAAGTTTTTTATTTTTTTATTTTTTCCAAATCATATGCTCTAATTAGAAATAGTTTGTCAAAATCATATGCTCTAATCATATGCTAAAAAAATTTTAGATGACCAGTAAGGGGGAGTCTACTGATAAGATGAATGTTTGGCTTATGACACGTCGAGTAGATGACCCAGATGTTATCCAGACCTTGGTAGTTTCCAAACACCTTTGATTGTATTTAAAGTTTATTTTTTGTGTGTCAACCATTTTAATTTCGTGTATACTTGTGTGTCTTATTCAATACAGGATGAGTTTAATCGTCAACTCTCTATGCTACCTGAGGATGGTCGGACTTTGGAGGCTAGGAATGCCATTTTCCATGAGTTGATAGGTCATGACGGACATGGATATTGTCGCACATACGGGAGAATCGTGCCTCGGAGAGTGGTGTATAAGGATGGTGCTGGGCCATCACAGTCAACACCCCATCCATCGACTATTGATCAGATCACGCAGCAGGTTCGTGCTGAGCTAAGGGATGAGTTGAGGGAGGAGCTGCGAGCAGAGTTCTCTACACATTTGCAGCAGATGAGAGCTGAGATGATGGCCCTTGTGTCACAGGGGGCGAGTGTGGATCCCAACAGACAGGTTCCATATAAACATCACAATTGTTTGATAGTTCAATTTTCACTCAAGATTATGTATGAAATTCGAATATAATTAACACATTATGCACTGACTAACATAGGTTCCTAATGCATCGAGTGGCCACCAGGCATTTAGGGAATCTGCAGAAGACGAGAATCCATATACACCACCACCAGAAGATCAGGTATAAAATGTATCTTTGCATTCTAAGTTAAAATGCATCTTTGCGTTCTTTACTTGAATTCGAGGCGTTAACGCCCCAAAATCACCAACCGGCGTCGGTTTAGGACAAAACTTGGCACACACAACCTCCTAGGCACGAGAGACTTGTGGGAGAAAACGGGGCTCGAATCGGGTTCCCGGTTTGGGAGTTAGAGTCGGATTTCACTTTAGGCAAACAACTTCCTTAAGAAACTTGAAATCGAGGCGTTAACGCCCCAAAATCACCAAACGGCGTCGGTTTAGCACGAAACTTGGCACACACGACCGCCTAGGCACGAGAGACTTGTGGGAGAAGACGGGGCTCGAATCGGGTTCCCGGTTTGGGAGTTACAGCCGGATTTCTCTTTAGGCAAATTACTTCCTTAAGAAACTTGAATTCGAGGAGTTCACGCCCCAAAATCACCAAACGGCGTCGGTTTAGGACAAAACTTGGCACACACGACCTCCTAGGCACGAGAGACTTGTGGGAGAAAACGGGGCTCGAATCGAGATCCCGGTTTCGGAGTTAGAGCCGGATTTCACTTTAGGCAAACTACTTCCTTAAGAAACTTGAATTCGAAGAGTTAATGCCCCAAAATCACCAAACCGCGGTCGGTTTAGCACGAAACTTGGCACACACGACCGCCTAGGCACGAGAGACTTGTGGGAGAAGACGGGGCTCGAATCGGGTGCCCGGTTTGGGAGTTAGAGTCGGATTTCACTTTAGGCAAACTACATCCTTAAGAAACTTGAATTCGAGGCGTTCACGCCCCAAAATCACCAAACGGCGTCAGTTTAGCACGAAACTTGGCACACACGACCGCCTAGGCACGAGAGACTTGTGGGAGAACACGGGGTTCGAATCAGGTTCCCGGTTTGGGAGTTAGAGCCGGATTTCACTTTAGGCAAACCACTTCCTTAAGAAACTTGAATTCGAGGAATTGATGCCCCAAATTCACCAAACGGCGTCGGTTTAGCACGAAACTTGGCACACACGACCGCCTAGGCACGAGAGACTTGTGGGAGAAGACGGGGCTCGAATCGGGTTCCCGGTTTGGGAGTTAGAGCCAGATTTCACTTTAGGCAAACTAGTTCCTTAAGAAACTTGAATTCGAGGAGTTAACGCCCCAAAATCACCAAACGGCGTCGGTTTAGGACAAAACTTGGCACACACGACCTCCTAGGCACGAGAGACTTGTGGGAGAAGACGGGGCTCGAATCGGGTTCCCGGTTTGGGAGTTAGAACTGGATTTCGGTCTAGTCAAAATTATTTACTAAACTATGTTTCTAATTATATAGTAGTCAATTTTTTTTTATATTTTTCTATAATTAAAATATTAACACATTATATGGTTTTTAATTATTTTTATCTTGTTTTTTTCAGATATTTCCTGAGTAGCAGTTGGCTTTTTCTGGAATGCGGGCGTATCAAGATTATGACCAATTTTTGTTTTTGTAACCCACGAACGAATGAAGACGAAAACTTTTGATTTTGCTTTTGATTTATGTTATTTAAATTTGTGAGCAACATTATGTATGTATTATGCGACGTTATGTAGTGGCATAATTTTTATTGTTATGAATTTTTATTTATGTATTGCTATGAATGGAACAATATTATTAATTTTCATTATTTGTCAATTTTTGTTTATGTACGTATTTATATTATTCTGTAATTTTTCGATTTTTTTATAGTTATTTTTTATCTAATACAGGTTATTTTAATTTTTTTAATAATTTTTCAGCAGGTTTTTTTTTTTTTGAGACGGGAGAAGAACCCGTCGCAAAAAACAATAATAGGCTTTTACGACGACACCAACACAGTCGCAAAAGCTGTGCAATTGGAATTTACAAGACACCTTTAGCGACGGTAACCGTTGCCGTTGCCAATACTTATAAGATGCCAAAGTTTTAGCGACGGTAATGTTGTCGTCTCAAAAACTCACTTTTAGCGACGGGAATTACGTGCCGTCCCGAAAACTGATTTTTTTTCCATTATTGGCGACAGGAAAAGTGCCGTCGCAAAAAACACACCTTACCGTCGCAGAAACTAATGGCGACGGTACTTACTATCGCTAAAGCTCTTTTGCAACCCCCTTTGTCGCAACCCCCCCCCTTATCGTTGCAAAAAGCCAAATTACCGTCGCAAAAAGTATTAGCGACGGCTTCCGGGGCATTTGCGACGGCTCTTTATCGTCGCAAAAAACGCCTTTTTTTGTAGTGTTAGTTTGATTTTGTATTTATATAAAGATGATAGATTGATTTTAATTATTTTGATTAGTTGTGTATGTAAGGTTTATAGTTTTTAGATGATTGATTGATTTTAATTATTTTGTTTAGTTGTGTATGTAAGGTTTAGAGTTTTTAGTTGATTGATTGATTTTAATTATTTTGATTAGTTGTGTATGCCAAATTTAGGGTTTTTATATAGATTTATTTTATGGTTGTAATCACACTCATGGTTATATGAAATTAAAATTAATTAGGAACCCATAGATAAATTTTTTATACTCCACCATGATTCCATGGATTGTTATTTTATTTGAGTGATAGTAAAAAAGAGTGTATAAAAAAAAATGAGGATTATGAGATTTATTTGAATGCCTTAGACTTGGCGTTGTTATGTTGTTCTCATGAGTGAAATGTTTTATATATGTATATTGTTGTCTCGTTCTCATGAGTAGACGAGTGGCTTGATTTATGCGCGTACGTATATGCTAACCATCCGAGGAGTGTGAGTCAAACTCGGGACGATATTCCCATGCAAGTTTGGCTACGGGAGGCACATGGAATATATGTGTAGGCCGGAAGTGAAGGACCGAAGTGGTGGAGTTAAGGTATAAAGAATTTAATTACGGGTTTATTGTTATACTGTGAATTGTATTGATTTGTACATCTTGAAAAATAGTAAATCACCTCGATAAATTATGAAATTTGAGCAGAGGCATCTATACGTGATTCTAGACAACTTTTGTGTTTTAACTTTTTATTAAAAAGATGGATTAGAACTTATAATCGGATAATCTTGGTTATTGTAATTTTGATTCATTTTAGCAATGCAGATTTTAGAGATTGTTTTAACCCACGAAACGCTCATTTTTATTGGTTTCGCATAAAATGAGGTAAAACATTATTCTGCACACTTTTCGTGTTTTGAACTTTTCCCCAAAAAAATCATCTTAGGGCAGTTTTTGTTTGTTTTCAACTTTAGATTTTTCGATTGAATTCCGTTTAGGTTCTTCTAACAAGCTTTTCTCTCAATTTGTTCAGTTTCTGTTAAATTCGTTAGCACTGTCTTTTAGGAAATTTGATTCTGTACAACTTTTGTTCTTTGAGTTTTGGTCAATTCGAATTATTTAAGCATGAAACAGTGCATTTTTATACTTCTTCAGCAAGTTACTTATGATTAAATTATACTAATTTTATTTTTTTACAGGATGGTGGGTCTTACTAACTTTTTTATGCAGGGCTGACCCGCCATATTTTTATTTCTATTTTGTTTATTTTATAATCAATTTATATTTCGTTGTGTACAGGAAAGAAACCAAATGCCATCATATCTCAGGAAACTACCCATATGTCTCGGTGCAGATGGAACTACTTGTCTTGTCCGATAACAAGAATTAAATATATTTTTGTTGTGTCTGGTGGACACGTGGGTGTTAAATCTTCTACTCATACCAGTATATCTGTATACTGACCTGTTTTGTCTCTTGGCAACTCGGGTGCGTTCTATTTGAGTGCAACCGAGCCTCCTTTGCAGGATTAGTTGGGGCTACGGTAGTGACGTGGAATAACTATAGCTGTTGGACATGTCGTTTGGACTTCTTTTGTTTTCTTGAGGTTAGGGTTGATATTAGTTTATGTATTTATTATTTTTTTTATGACTTTGGTATTGGGATAATTTGGCATAGTTTGTAACCGTACATTATTTAAGTTATTTTGGCTATTTATTGTTACTTTAATGTTGGAGGTATTGGTTAGTTATGAAATTATGGTGGATGGTTTAGTTGGCATTTAGTTTTTTTGTTTCACCCCTAGAATTTGGATGATGGAATATTGATTGGGGTTTAGTCCTAATTTAATATTTAATTGTCTAAATTTCGGGGCGTGACATATATTGTATACTAAATATCAAGGTTTCATAAATTTAGACTTGGTCCTTATATACTTCTATCTTATTTCATTCCAAACCTTAATTGTAATATTTTCTTAATTAATTTACTTATGCCTATTATTTTATGTTTATAAATACAAATATCTTATATATATATATATATATATTTCTTAGAGCCCAAGTTATTGGCCATGTGATGAATGAAAGGGTCTTGATGGCAACTTTGACAAATTACACTCATAGAACTTGGTGCCCAAGAAACCGCCCAATCCTTCTCTCTATATATATGCACACTTCTTCCCTCTCATTTTACAAATTTTTCAGTTATGTACTAGAGGAGTGAGAGAGTGATTTTGGAAAAAAAGAGAGCGATAGGGATAGGGATAGGGATAGGGATAGGGATAGGGATAAGGAGAGGGAGAGGGAGAGGGGGAGAGAGGGGGAGAGAGAGAGAGAGAAGAGAAGAAGAAAAAGAATTGTGTTGAGTCTTGTACAACAAAAATAAACCTACATCACCTCTTCTCTCAACTTCTTTTACCATTTGTTTTTTCCCTCCTAATACATGCTCTTTATATATATATGTTGTAGTCTAGGCCTACACTCTTGTATAAATGTGTATTAATCAAGAAATGATATGCTTCTCTTTCTTTCTTAAATTTCCAGTAACAAATCTTTTCCCTCTCTTGAATTTATTTTCCTATCAGAACTCCATAAACTCAAAATCTATTTTTATGGTATAATATTTGGTATGTCTAGAGTATGTGATAATTTTGGTAAGACCTAAGGATATATTTTTATAATCTAAACAAATTTTCTAAGTTTGTTACTCACAGAACCAGAAAAACAGTCAACTTTCTCTATTTTTATAAAATTCCAAAAAAATAATCTTGAGTCCACTTTTATATCAAAATATTAATCTTGGTGTTATATTTTAACTAAAATTTGTTTGAACTCAAGAGAGTGAGGGGTTCGAGAGAAACACCGATTTACATAACGGTCAACGAATCTGGACAGATCTTGGTAATTCTGAATTATCTTAAAATCTAAAATACTTATCCTACTTTCGTAAATTAAGTTTGAAACTAGACTTATTTATCTACAAAATCACCTGAGCCCAGATACTTAGGGCCAATAAAAGTATTTTTTTCATAATTATTTTCAATCTGGTTCAAATCTAGAAATCTGAAAATTTGTGTTAATATGCTCTTATTTAGTTTGCAACTCTTATATTCTATGTTTCTTGAATGTCTTAATCTTGATATGTAATCTATGATAAATTGTAAATTTGCTTTACCATGAATAAATTACTTGTTGTTTAGTTTGGATTCATAATTATATTGACCATTCTTTGCTATAACTGAGAACATAAGGTACTTAATAAAGGAGAAATTAAATTGGATGGTAATGGGTTGCGATCATTGTATTAAATTTTAGGAGATAATGAACAACGGATTCAAGAGTATGATATAGTGGAATGTATTCCATTTTTGTGAAGTCTTGCGCAAGTGTGTTTTCGAACCCTAACATGGCACGGGAGGTATTCTGGCTGCTTAACGGAAATTAGAGGCATAATAGTGGCAGTGAAGGTCTCACACAGGGAGAGTATCCCTGGAAGCCCGTTCCCTTGGGGCAGATCGTGATGTCACCACTTGAATATATAACCTAGGTGCGTGGGCATCATTGGTAATTGTGCGGTAAGCAACGCACTGGTAGTTATGCGGTAAGCGACGCATTGGTATTGTATTAACCAAGAGGGAGTCAGAATTGCCCGTGGCCAGTGTTAGTGGTTGGGTAGGAGCGGCATTCCACAGGGAGTTGCCTAGAACTAACTAAAATTGACTATTATTCATGAGAATTGAAATTTAATTATAAGCCTTGCTTAATTATTGCTTTCGCTGTCTGTTATGATCGTGTCATTATGTTACTTGTGTATTTGGAATGGGAAAATGGTCGGGGTGTGTGTGTTTACTGGGCATTCCAAACTCATGGCGTTTTATGCCAGGTGAAGGAGAGTTTTATACCGAGAACGAAATCCCTAAAAGTTTTGCGGAACCATGGCTGCTTTAGAGATTAGATTTTATATTTCCTGTATTTTGGATAATCTTTTTGTATCAAGGAACTAATCTGTATTTAAAGACTTGAAGAATTTTATCTGTAACTATTATTAATATTTTCTTTTAGTGTAATTATTTGTATTTTGTACTTAAAAATGATGTGTATCCGCTAGTTAAACCCCGGTGTATCGTTGTATTATATTATCAAAATTTGGGACGTCACATGTGCACGCAAGTGCAATCAATTGCCTTCATTTCTAGTATTTTTTAGACTTGCTTAAAAATGAATGAAGAAAAAGAAGGGGAAAAAAAAAAATCATCAGAATAGTAAGTATACCTCAAAAAATTATTACAAAGGACAATAAAACATTTTATCCACTAAATTAACTCTTGGTCCCCTCTATATTTTTATTTATTTACTATTTCTTCTTAAACTAAATTTTTATATGAATAATTTACGTATGGATTAAAAAATGAACAAAATAACATCATGACATACACCTCTCTGATCTACCTCCAATGCTCCTCTAGATCTAACCCTTAAATCAAATATGATGTTTGCCTTACCAATCGGGCAATCACTACCTTACGTTCTCCACCATCAAGTTCAAAACTTTAAAATCGAACTTCATATCTTTTCACGTCAACTTCAATGTTCTTTCTTAACCAGTAGAGATGGGGTCTTTAGATTCCAAGTTGAAGATTGTGAAGCAATGGAGTTTTGAATGAGTTTGGTGGCAACTTGGATCTGGTTTTTTATTTTTGTTTGATTTTCTTAATTTTTAGTTTGTTAATGTAATAATCATTCATATGTGAAAGTTTGTTTATTTCCCTTGTGAGGGCCTTTTCTCATTCTCTATGAAGGCTAATTGGATCCTTCATTATATGAAAACTGTTTATTTCCTTTTGAGATTTTGTGATACCGCTGTACTAGATTAATCCAATCTTTTATCAATTTTTCAATAAAATTTTTCTTTCCAATCTAAAAAAAAAGAAGAAACATCATGTACTACAACAAAACTAGATTTTTACGGCTTCACATCAATGACATACAGTAAATGCATGTCGTAAATAATTTTCTAACCACAACATGTCTATTGCGTAGGCCGTGAATGCTAATAGCAACAATTTTTTTACGGCTTACAATGTTAGCCGTGAATAATAAAACTTCTATGACATGCATATGGTATGCCATTAATACATTAACTTTACACAACACACACGGGCCAACCGTTAACAATATTGCACTTTTGACGACGCACAAAAAATCAACCGTTAAAAATATTGCACTTTTCACGGTGTACAATCTAGGTCGTTAATAATACGACTGAAAAAAATAAGTGCCAAAATATAAATTCTCTTCCAAAAAAAAAACAAGCGCCAATATGAATTCTCTCATACGCCAATCACCAAAACAAATACTTTAGATTTTTTTTCCCTCCAAAATATCTCTTTGGCTTCTAATTGGTTCTAATTAGAAAGGGAACGTAGAAGGGGAAGGGTTTCAATCTCTCTAAAACCAAATCAATCTCTCTAGGGATCATCTTCTCTTCGGCTGTGTATCTGAAATCAGAGTTATCCATCTCTTCTGCATGGTGTTCTTCCTGTAAGGAGTCCTTGGAAGCAGTTGTTGAGAGTGTATTTCATTAACTGGTAAGTTGCTCATGCTCATCTTCATCTTCATTTTCATCTTTGGTTTTGGTTTTTTCTTTTTCTTTTTTTCCTCTCATATTTGTGTGGGTTCATAGATTGCTTCTTCCTCTCCCTACCTTATTTTATACAAAATTATTTAATTTTGATTTTTTCGAATATTTCCCAAGTTTGTAATAAGGGATTTCGAATATGAGTTTCATTGTTTCGAATCTGATTTAAAACCTTGAAGCTATGAGTTGTTGCTGGTTTTGCCTCTCAAAACCCAGGCAATCCCATCTAGAGAGTGTTGGGAGGCTTTAGCTGTTATGTAATGCGATTAAAGATACAAAAAACCTAATAGAAGTGTATATATGTATATATACATATAAATTTGTTCACATTATAATTTAGTGAATTACATGTGAGGGTTTCCCAATCTGGTATTTGTTTATAGTTAAATAGCTAGAGAGAAGATGAAAAAGATGATAAATGTGACTCATATTCATGCTATAAAGTCTCCATCCATCTTTGTGGTAGCTTTGCAGAAATTTGTTGCTATTATTAATATTATAGTCTTTGTTGAGAAATTTTAATAGTTGATATAAGGACTAATTAAGATGCAGGGTTAGGCTATATCTTATCTACTTCATTGTGATTAAATATTTTTATCTGCCTTTATTGTCTTGCTTTCATATCTAAATTTTATAATGGTTTATAGAATTTTGTTTTTTTTTTATCACCACAAGACTTTTGTTTTCTATTTATGTTATATGTTGATAATAAATTGTGCATACTGTATCTGAAAAGCTTTTTTTTTTTTTTTTTTTTTATACAACCTGTCTGTTAAAGAGTTCAACAAAAACTTGCCTTTTGAGCTACAATATAAATAAAACCCTTCGCATGCTCAAATGCAAATATTTGTTCTAGAGTTTTTTTTTTTTCCCCTTCCCCCTTCCCCCCTTCCTTCATAGCTCTTTAGTTTTTTTTTTTAGTGATAGGAATGGGTAAAATAAAAGTAAGCCCCCTTATTCTATGGTTTAGATTATTTGTTAGTTTGATTATTTAGATTGTTGGAAAACACATTGTCTTTTGTTAAATTTTCAAATATTACATTCATTAGGTAAGCAAGGATGATGCATTGTAGATGTATAGTAGTATGGTTACCCTTCAAACTATGGACACCATCTTCTACAAAGCACAAAGGCAAGGAAGAATTTAGACCTACTGAGTTGTACCCTCAGTTCGGTTGTCTGAATAAAAGAGTGAATGACTCAAGAATTGAGATAAAATGAATTGAGATAACATAAATTGTGGTATAAAGCTTGGCATGGCATGATTTTGTAAAAGAGTTGTAAATGGTTTTATCATTGGTATTGGACATGCATCTCATACTCATATCTTTGTTAAGATTCATATATTGTGTTAGATTGTTTCTACTGGGTTTTGACTCATCCTATTTGGGAAAAACCATTTTCAGGTATAGTGACATGCCTTCGCCAAGACAGTAGCTTTGAGGGATTGGAGCAAAGGCTTTTCTTTTTGTATTATGTTATTGTTTTGATTCAAACCAAGGGCTTTACATGTATTGGTTTTATATCCGCGTTTGTTGTAACAAAGCATGGTCTTGGAAAGATGTAAGCCTATAAGGTATTTATTTAGTTAAACTCTTTTGTACTATTAATTCTCATGAAACGAACGAACATTTTACTTCGATCCATATTGTTACTTACTTATGGTCTTGAATGAATTTACAGTGTTTATTTCAGGGCGTTACATTTTCAAAACTCTTTTCAAAACTTATTCACCAAACAAATTTTCCACACTCAAATCATAATTCCAAAACTCACAAATTCAAAATATAACTTTATTCTGAAATCATATTTAGAAAACTCTACCAAACGCTACCATAATTTCTCTCCCAAAAAAAACAAGCGCCAAAATGAATTCTCTCGTACGCAATCACCAAAACAAATACATTAGATTTTTTTCCCCACAAAATAAATCTTTGGCTTCTAATTGGTTTTAATTAGAAAGGGAACGTAGAAGGGAAAGGGTTTCAATCTCTCTAAGATTGAATCAATCTCTCTAGGGCTCATCTTCTCTTCGGTTGTGTATCTGAAATTAGAGTTATCTATTTCTTCGACATGGTGATCTTCCTGTAAGGAGTCCTTGGAAGCAACAATTGAGAGTGTATTTCATTGACTGGTAATTTGCTCATCTTCATCTTCATCTTCATCTT
>NW_021027421.1:164057-231104 GCF_004153795.1 Camellia sinensis
ACTTGAGGCAGTTTATACTCATTAGTGATGAAATGATTCAAGTTTCTCAGGTCACCACGTCCCTTGATCAATTCCATGAAAGGGAAGAGGTTAGAGTCATATTTTGTTGCATTTATTGAACTTGCATACTTTGATTCACAAGCCATCATGCAATGAAATTGCTTGAGTTAGTGGTTTGTGGCTTAAGTTTACTTCTCATTTGATTCAGTCATGAAAATGAGGGGTGAGTTGTGCACTAAAGAATACCCTGTGCATGCTCTGTTTGTCCTCTGATGCGACAAGGTGAACTGGGCAGCAGTGGCCGGCAAGGCACTTTCCATGGCCAGCAGTGGCCGGCAGACCACCTTTGATGGCCGACATCCCTCACCAGTGGCCGGCCGGCCACTAATGCAAAATTCAGCAGTGTTTTCCTTTGGTTGAGTAAAGCCATTTTGGAAGTGGGCAACTGTGTATGTGCTCTATTGTGCAACAGAGGCTCTCTAGAAGCAAAACAGTGGCTTTTCAGGTGGAAATCGAGCATGCACATGAACATTCCTCGCTTCCTGAGGCGGAGTAATTAGTTGTTTAGCTTACTTACTTCTTTCAATTATACTTGTGTTGTAATTATTTAATTAGCTAAAGTAGTTAATTAGTTGTGAGTTAATTTATTTCATTTGATTTGTAATAGTTAATTAATTAGGTTAGCTTAAATAATTAGCTAGTTAGTTTATTCATTCGGACTCTCCTTCGTGAGAGCATAATGTTGTAATAATGTGTATGTCTTCCAACCCTACGTCTTTCTCCCTTTTATTTAATTGCTTATGATGGTTAGTATAGGGACATCCCGTTTAAATTAGCATTCTTCATGTTTGCATCCACTTGTATTGCACGCACCGAGGCTCGGTTCGCCATTCCAACTACATTTTTAGTTTAATACTTATTTGAATACGTGCTTAAACCACATGCTATCAATTGATTCATATGCCATGTTAAGGAGTCGAGCCTATTTTAGGTTGCATATCGCATGTGTTGCATTATTCATATTGCATAGTTAGGAATCATGTATTTTTTCTAACTCTCTCTTATGTCTTTTTGGCATGGAGTACGAGGTGAGCCTTTACTTGCTTTAGCATATTGCATGAGTATGATTGTTGCCATGTCTACCATGCTTACCATGAGGCTAAGTGCTTAATTGATATACCTTCTTGTATGCCTATGGATGAAGGCTAATTGTTTGAATTGGAATAATTTGAGCCATACACATTTCAGCCCACTTTTCAAGTGGAAAATTCAAACTCTTTTCAGAAAACAAACATGACTCAAGTGTTCCAATTTTTGCAAGTTAGTCTATACTTGTATGTGCGCATCACATAGTAATGCTACATTAATAACTGGAACAAGAACATATAACGCAAAGTAAGATTCATATCATAATTAGTAGAGGCCGGTCTTTGATCGGGCAAGTGGGGGTGCTCAATTTATGACTTTTCCTCCTGTACCTAAGTTCTCGAGCCGAGACAATCTTGGTGATGACGGACACGTGACTTTTGGCACGAGTCATGGGTTTCCTAAATTTTTCCAAAATAAAACATTTAGGTGGCGACTCTGTATCTGGCAAAGCAGTCCATTTTTGGCAATTTGATTCAAAATCAATTTTCCAAAAGATTCGTCGAATTTGGACTATTTGGTGTTTATCTATTTCACATTGCACTTGTGAAATCAGATTCAGAACCGCGGGAGTCCGATACTGTAAGGGTTATTTTGACTTCTAAAAGGGGGCGTGAAAAAGTCGAGCTACAGTTTCTAGCGACTTTGCTGGGGATAATTAGAGAACTTGACTTAAAACTCATTATGTGAAATTTTATCTACTTATATATGTTCTTTGCATTGCATTTGCATTGGTGCACCTAAGTCACTGTGTTTGTCATCTGCTATTCCTGGACGGTTTGCCGGAGGCTTGTCTGAAAAGCTTGCCAAAAGGCTGACTGGTCACGAGCTCTGCCACGATGGGAACACAACCCTTGGATCTGGATTACCGTCGTACCACTTGATTCACCTTTCACTTCTCGGTGTTAGGTGTGAGAGATATATTAGGTAATCTTGTCGAGGTAACCTTTTGACTATTCGACCTAGTTACATATAATGAAGCTATAGTGACTATTCCAACTTAGGACATGATACCACCCATTTGTACGATGTTGTGAAACTTGTTTGAAATAGTGCAGCTTAGATCATGCCAAAAATCTAAGACAGGGTAACGCTACCCCCTCATAAAGGTGTTTTGGTGTTTTTACATGATATGTGCTTTTTCAGTGAGACTGTATAGAATGGCTAATATTAGCATGAGTTTGAGAACATAGTTCAGTAGGGATTACAGTTTAGCTATGTGTGATGATTGTTGTGAATTAGGGTTGAAGTGTTGTCCAATTTTGATTTTATTCTTTCTTTTTGCTAGGTAGTTTACCAACATAGCTTCAGAAGACCTGATATCCCTCAAATACTCTAGACCCGTGTCAGAAGGCTTTACAGAACCGGAGATCTTGTTAGGGGACAGCCTGTGTTTGCTTCACTCCTACCGGTTACTAAACGGAGAAGAGTTAAGCACAGTTCACCAGTCCAGTTTCTACAACAATCACGTCTCATTTCACTTACATCTAGTCAGGCTCAATCTTCTACATCTAGTCCAGTCCGAGATCATTCGCCCATTCCAATGGCACAGTATCCCCTGGTCAGTATGGAAGACTTGATTCATCACCTTCAGCAAACAGTTGAAACCATGCAGCAAGATGCTGCTCGACAAACCGAAGTCACAGCCCGTCAGGCTAAGGTTTTAAACAGGTTGCAACAACAACAACGTCAACCGGCAGCGGCCTCTGCATCTCATGCACCTCCTGCTCATGTACCTCCTACGGGTATCCCAACACCCGGAGCCATTGCCCACACCGCTAATGTCTAGGAAAATCAAGGCAATCTAGCAGAACCGATCCCAACACAGGCCTCCAAAGCACCTGTATATCAAACTGAGGCTCCATTTGAATTTAAGGTTGACCCGACTGTGCTTAAGGTCAACAAACTAGAGAAATTGTTCAAAAAAGAACAAGGAGTCGACTCCATTCCAGACATAGAGGAAGGGTACACCAAGTTTATAGTTACCTTACCAGAGCGGTTTAAAATGCCGCACATTGATCGCTTTAATGGTTCTGGCGACCCAATGGTGCATTTGTGTTTGTTTTCGAATTTTTGTGACCCATGGGCTTGACCCAATTACAGAAGCTATCCCTTTTCGGTCGCACTATGTCAGGTATAGCGGCCATCTGGTATGCCAAGTTGGAAGATTCAGTGAAACGAAATTGGAAGGAATTGGCCGAAGCCTTCATGGCTCAGTACTCTTACAATACCCAAATCGAGGTCACAATTCATGATCTCGAAGCAATACGTTAAGAACCGAAAGAGGGTTTCTCTGATTTTGTAACAAGGTAGAGAGCTAAAGCCTTGATGATGACCACGAGGCCTTCCAAGAAGGATCAGATAGGGATGGTCGTCCAAAATCTCCAAGGCAAGCTATTACAGAAAATGATTGTTCTCCCGTTATCCACGTTCTCAAAGCTCCATGAAATAGGGGTTCAGATTGAAGATGCTATGAAGCAGGGGCTCATTATTGATGATAAAGAGCCAACCAAAAGGCCGTTTGTTCACAATTCCAATGTTGCTAGTGGTAACACAGTTGCAAGGCCATTAGATGTAAGTGTTGTCACCACAACCAATACCACCAATCCCTTTGCCAATATAACTCCACAACCTTCAGCCAACCCTGTGCAATCCCAGAGTACCTTTATCCCACTCTACATGACCCTGGCCCCGTTTGGTAGAGCTGTTGGAAAGTGATTATAGATTATAGCTTAACAGATTATAGCTTATAGCTGTGAGTATAAGCTGGTAACCTGTTTGGTGTAACTGTGGGATTATAGATTTAAGCAGCAGAGTAGTGTTTGGTAAATAAGCTGTAAAATAGCTTTTTGCTCTATAATTGTCCTTTTTGCCCCTATGAACAGAAAATTTTTAATTTTGTCATTTTCTTTTCTTTAAATTGTGAAAAAGTTATTTCATTAATGGAAGTTAATTAATTAGTACCTAATTTTGTACATTTCATGACCTCAAATTTATTTTCTTACTTTTTTTTTATTTTTTAAATGTTTTTTGTAATAATATTGAGTTGAAAAGGAAACAAAAAAATGTTTATTGCAATAAAAATACAAGAAATTACTATTAAAGCAATAAAATTAAAATTTCATAAATATTTAAAGATCTCCTAATTTCGTCGGCAAATTGACATACAAATATTATGTCTCCTCAGTTCCATCTCAGTGTCATCACAGTCAACATCATTTCCATGGCGTGCTTGTTGAGATGAAGATCCTTCTTCTTCATTAGGCACATAATTCGCGAATCTATCATAAGAGTCAAATGCAATATCGCGGAACTCACTGCGTCGGATGAAATTATGAATTGCCATTGTTGCACAAACAAGTTTGACTTGGGTCGCCCAACTGTAGTTTGGTGGGATATCCTTTATCATCGGCCATCTTACTTTCCAAACGCCAAACGTTCTTTCTATTACACTTCTAAGTGATGAATGTGCTTGGTTGAATTTTTCTTGTGCATTTTGAGGGGGTTGACCATGTTCAAATTGAGCTAGATGATATCTCTCTCCTTTGTAAGGTGCAAGATATCCTTTCATGTTTGGATACCCAGCATCTACCAAGTAAAACTCATCTATTTTAAAATTGCAAAATGTAATTAAAGTAAGCAATTATAAATGTAAAAATAACTATGAAGATGTGAGTGTAGTGCATCTACTATAGCAATAAAATATAAAACAGTTACCTCCTTGTGGTTTTGGAAAATTATAACTAGGATTCCTAATTGTATCCAAGAAGATCCGAGTATCGTGTGCACTTCCTTCCCATCCTGATAAGCAAAAGGTGAAACACATATCAAAGTCACATGCGGCCATTATGTTTTGAGTTGCATACCCCTTTCTACCTATTAAACGAGGTTGGTTATCTGGAGATATATATGCTTTGATGTGTGTTCCGTCAATTGCTCCAATACAATCCTATTACAAAATAGTTCATAAAATTATTTTTAGTCACAAATTATTAGAAATATCCGACCAACATTATTATATGTACTACCGAAGTTCCACTTGTAATCATTTTTTTACCTTGAAATGAGGATAATGTTTGCGCTTCCTTCGAATATATGGATGCACACCATTTCTTGGTTGAGGCTTTACCCAATCAATAGACATCCTTGTAACAGCTTTTAACACATTCTTGAAGTACTTTGAAATAGTCTCGCCAGAATGTTGAAATCTTTCTTGGGCATTTCTGTTTCGTATGTCACCGCCAACAATATACAAAAATATTGCAACCTGCTTCTGAACCGAGACTTTTCGTCCAGTTTCAAGGCCATACTTTGTATGTAACAAATCACACAATTGATAAAATACCTCTCTTTCCATTCGAAAATTTTCAAATATTCTTGTCCGATTCCCATCTTGTAATTCTACCATCCACTTCCCCCCTGTTAAACTAGATGTCCTACATGGTTCTTTTACCAAATAATTTGTCGCATATGTCACTGCAACTGTTGCCGCCGTAGCTAAGAGCATGTTATGTTGTTGATTTTCCAATGTGCTGCCTTCATCTTCAGTATCTTCATCATGGTAATCATCATTCCATTCGCTATCACTGTTATTCATCTCCAAAATACCTACCCATTAAAAGGCTTAGTTACTATTATATTCATTTACAGTCACAGATTTCAAAGTTATTAAGGAATAGAGCTACTAATCCTTTTTAATAAAATAAAATAAAAAAAAGTCAAGATGGTTGGAATATGGGAGATTATTTATTCCATAGCTCTTAATGCACTATAGAATAATTTTCTGTCATCCATTATTTATCTATGAATGGATTTAATCAACTTTAAAATTTAAAAAAAAAAAAAGCTTAAATCCACCTGAGGGCTTAGGTTTAATATTTCTTATTTAGTATATGTAGGACAAATTTACATTTATTTTAAAATTAATCAGAATGAAATTCCAAACACTTTTTTGAGTAAAAGAAATAAATGAAAAAACAGATGTAAAATTAGCAATATCTACTAGACTATTATTGGCCTTACCTCTTCATCTGGGCTAATGCAAATTGAACTTCATTTATCAGAACTTCATTTTTCGGCTTCTTCACTTCATTTATCAGAAGTTACAAACAGCAAGTAATGCAAATTGAACTTTGTAAATTCAAACAGAATTATCATTTACCATTTGCACTTTGACAGAATTAGCAGAATTAGCATTTGAACTTTGACAGAATTATCATTTAATGAGTTTTAGAGTTTTAGAATTATTATTAAAATTCAAACTAATTGAACTTTGTAAACTGTTACATATAGCAAGCAAATTGAACTTTGTAAACTGTTACCTTAATGAACACAACAGTTGACTATTAAAGTTAAACACACCACCTGGAAAATAAAGTTGAACACACCACAAAGAAAACACACCACCAAGTTGAACACACCACAAACAGCTGTAAAATGAACACACCACCTGGAAAACATGTACATATATATAAAAAAAAAACAACCATTCACCTACCATTCATATTCAAAATTGAAACCAACCATTCAACTATTCAACTAACATTTCAACTATTCAACTAACATTCAACTAGTCAACTATTTACTTACCATTCAACTATGAAAAGTCCAACATTTTTCAATATTAATCAAAGTCCAACATAGTCATATATTAATAATAAAAGTCCCAACATTTTTCAACATTAATCAAAGTCCAACATAGTCAAATATTAATAATAAAAGTCCAACATAGTCAATAAATATCCATCAAAGTCCAACAAATAAAGTAAAAAACAACTAGCCGTGATAACCTGTGGTGGTCTTCTCCATCTCAATCTCCAACTTTAGAAACCTCAACCGAACTTCATCCGTTGGAAGACTCATAAAGCACTCACGACGCTTGTCTCGTAAGAACAATCTGGCAACCCATACATACAGCTCATCATCCGGGGACACACCAGGGATGCTTTCCAACTTCGCCAAACATTCTGCAATTGAAGGATATCTTGATGAGGTCTGTGTTGAAGTTGCTGAAGATGACTCAACGACATTAACTATACGATCAAGTGTCTTGTTCAGCAGAGCTGCACCAGTGACTTTCTTCTTTGTCTTGCTCTTGGTTGATGAAGTATTAGTGTTTGCTGACCGTTTTTTGTTTAACTCGGAATGATGAACCACCTCCAAATCATCATCATGAAATTCAGCATCATGTGGGGTATGAAATTCCTCCGGCGTCTCATCAGTCTGAGGCATTACCCCTGAGCTAGGAGTGTATGCCCATTCTCCTGTAGCAGCTGCATCTGAGAATAGTATGTCTAAGTCGTCAGCGAATTGCAACGGCATACGCCGGAATTTAGCAGCATCAGGATACCTCTGCAACAATTACAAAGGAAAATGTAACAATTTCAAGTAACAAAATTTGGTGTATTTAAACTAAAAACAAACAAAATGTACATTAAGCAATTTACGTACCTCCAATTTCAAAGTCCACCACTCATCAGATGCAGATATAGCTCCAGTCAATGTATCACGGCCTAATCCTGTCTCGCCCCTTAACAGATTATTCCATAAAAGCCAATCCTTTTTCAAAACATCCCAATGATTTTTCATTTGTAATCGTTGGTATGCTTTTCCAGTCATACTTTTAAACTTACTTATGACATTTTCCCAATCGAACCTATCTAAGTGTGTACCAGGTCTATGTCCAACCTTGACTTGCTCAACACAAAGCTTAATAAAAATTTCATTTGATTTTGCATCCCAATGAGATTTAACGGATGGTACTTGACTTGATTTTCCCTTATTGTTCCTATTTTGAGACTGTGTTTCGTCTTGGTTACTCATTCTATGAAAGAAAAAAAAAAAAAAAAACATTTAAAACAAACTCATTCATCAGTGCTTGCATTAGAACAGGTAGATCCCAACCAAAACAACCATACATGGCAACTACGTCAACATTCAACAATTACAAAGCTTAGTACAATAGTTCATAGTAAACTACATTAGCACAAAAACATGGGGTATCTCCAAATGGCACCTATCATCATTTGAAGAGTAATGCAACTGACATAACAATACAAATCGTGAGCAGACCCACAACAAGCTGCTTCATGAAAGCATTGGATTGCTCAAGCGTTTGGTTCTTCACTTTTAGTCCTACAGTCTCCATATTTTGATTTTGATCAAGCATGCTCTCGTTCCTCAGCCTCTCTAACATCGTTACAGATTTTGGGGTACACCACCTCCAAAATTGACAATTTCTCTTCTCACAAATGAAATATAGTCTCCCTTTAGATGGCTTGTCAGACTCGGTAACCCTTATGGCAGCTCTTAGCCCACAATCACATTTCAAAGGCTCATACCTCAAGTCGAAGCTCTCACCATTAGAATAATAGTTACTAGAGGATGACATGCCTCTGCATTAATTAGGAAAAATTGAATCCAAATCCTCATTTGGAAAAGGCATTTCTTAATGAGAAAGGTAAAATTAATAAAGGCATTCACACCTAAGCACTAAGAAGTTTGAGATAATCCAATGCCTTTCAAGCCCATATGTTGGTCCAACAAAATTAGCAATGTCATGTGTACTACATGTAACACTTACTATCATTTTTTAAAATGACGAGACCGACCATGATGATATATAATTGCAGGTGTTACGAATATTAAAAATAATAAGAATAACAACTTGTGTCAATGGGGTTTTCAGTGAACAACTATGAAATTTATCATTTCTCACTTCTTAAAGGTCAATCATCATGCCCTAAACTAATAGTAAAAATAATTTTAGTAATACTGAAAAATAATTTATGAAAAATAATTTATAACCTAATTTAAGAAAAAAAATCAATCAGAATAATGTTAAACTAATAGTAATAATGTTAAACTTATAAGTTATACTAATAGTATTTTAGTTTAAAATAACCCCTGCAGTTTAACAGCTTCAGGTAGAAACAAAAGTTTGGAATAAAAACGTGAACCCATAAATTTGTTTTCATTGTTTTCATTCCATATTCATCCATAAATCAAAACTACAGTTTCATTGTTTTCATTGAATTAGTTATGCATTCCATATTCATCCAATATTCCCCTACAGTTTCATTGTTTTCATCCAAAAGGATCAGACTAACTAAATGCCCTCTAAATTCGTTTTCATTGTTTTCATTTTTCTTTGACTAATGTATGATATTACAATCAAAACTAGCCAATTAAGCAACAAAAAAAGACCAAAAACATTTTTAAAAATGTGAACCTAAAAACAGTATTAAAAAAAAAAAAAAAAAAAACTCTAACAAATCTGTTAAGGCCCCCCCAATCATTTCTATTTTGCAGAGGAAGTGGTTACTTGTGATTATTCATATTTAGATGATTTTTCATACACTGTTATAAAAAATGATAATTCCAAGCTTTAATATTGAAATCAACGATTCAGTTTGCAAGTGTTGAACAACTCTGTCACCAAATCAGTTGCCATAAGTACAAATTATCTGTGAAAAATAGCAAGAGCAAGATCAAGATCATAACTATTAGATTAATGTCTCTGAGTTGAAAATTTATCAACATGGCTGGTTGCCTGCCATGTTGTCCACCAAACATTACACACAACTACTCTCCGGAATTTGTGCAAGAAATAATTGGCCCAGTGCTAGAAACATTATAAGTATGCCATTCATATTACCAATAAAAGATAAAGTAAATGAAAGTGGGATCTACATTACAGACATCAACATGCATGCCTTAAGAATGTGTGTCTGTGCTAGATGAAGATTTGAGGCACGGCTTAAGAGAACAAAAGAAAATACTCCAATCTGAGCAAGCAATACTCCAACCTTGACAAAAGTCAACAATTACAAAGGATTTGCATACTTAAACGGTCCAATATTTGCCCTACAAATCTGTCCCTTTATTTTTTTGCCCCAAAGCCAAGTTAAGAGGAAATGTGATAATTCACGGGTAGCATTTCAGCAAATTTTTTAGTGTTTGTATTATTACTTTTGAGAGTGTAAACATAGCTTTTGGGAACAGAACTGTAGAACCACAAACCAAAATCGATAAGAGAGAGAGAGAGAGAGAGAGACCGAGAGAGCAACCAGAACCACAAACAAACACAAATCTTCATGGATTTTAACACACAGTAACAAAAAACCAAAAAAAACCCTAAATCGATGTATATATCTAATATATGTATATCTATATATAACAAAACATAGGGTTTAGGGTTTCAAATCTTACTTTTTGGTGGAGATCAACGGAAAATATGGACGATCGCCGGCGATTTTGATGTCTGGAGCAGTCGGCAGCGAGAGGAGAGGAGAAGAGGAGCAGCGTCGTTTGAGAGCAGATGAGAAGATGAGAGTTAGGTCTGAGCTGAAGAGGCATGCTTATATAGTGGCATTTTCGATATTCCTTAAGTTTTGGAGGGGCATTTAAGTCATTCTGCCCCTCCCAAAACAGTTGCGCGCATAATCTATTTTTGTAAGCACCTGCCAAGCAACTTCAAATTTAAGCTGAAATTTGGCTTAAAATAAGCCATAATCTATCCCCATAATCTGTGCCAAACACACCAATCTAACTTAATTTAAGCTAAAAGCTGCTTTAAGCTGAATTTAAGTTTTACCAAACGGCCCCCCTATCCCAAGCCATGAAAGTGCTGATTAAAAAGGGGCACCTCAGACCGTTAGAACCTCGCCCACTACCTGATCTTCTTCTACCCAAACACAACCTAGCAAAATATTGTGTGTTTCACCAACAACACGATCATGATACTGACCAATGCTTCCGACTGCGTTATGAGATTCAAAACCTCATTGACAACAAGGTAATCGCACCACCCGAGAAACCAAATACAATTGCAAACCCTCTCCCAGCCCACAATCAAGTCTCGCCACCTCGAAACCTAAATATGATCCATACACTGGTCGTCCCTCACCAGTGGCCGGCATCCCTCACCAACGTATGACCCCAGCGTATATATTAGACTGATCCATACACTGATCCATACACTGATCCATACACTGGCCGGCATCCCTCACCAGTGGCCGGCCGGCCATTAATGGAAATTCAACAGTGTGTTCCTTTGGCGGAATAGAGCCATTCTGGAAGTGGGCAACAGTGTACGTGTTTTATTGTGCAACAGAGGTTCTCTAGAAGCAAAACAGTGGCTTTTCGGGTGGAAATTGAGTATGCGCATGAACATTCCTCGCTTCCCGAGGCGCAGTAATTAGTTGTTTAGCTTACTTATTTCTTTCAATTATAATTGTGTTGTAATTATTTAATTAGCTAAAGTAGTTAATTAATTGTGAGTTAATTTATTTCATTTGGTTTGTAATAGTTAATTAATTAGCTTAGCTTAAATAGTTAGCTAGTTAGTTTATTCATTCGGACTCTCCTTCGTAAGAGCGTAATGTTGTAATAATGTGTATGTCTTCCAACCCCACGTCTTTCTCCCTTTTATTTAATTGCTTTGATGGTTAGTATAGGGACATCACGTTTAAATTAGCATTCTTCATGTTTGCATCCACTTGTATTGCATGCACCGAGGCTCGGTTCATCATTCCAACTGCATTGTTAGTTTAATACTTATTTGAATACGTGCTTAAACCACATGTTATCAATTGATTTATATGCCATGTTAAGTAGTCGAGCCTATTTTAGATTACATATCGCATGTGTTGCATTAGTCATATTCCATAGTTAGGAATCATGTATTTTTTTCTAACTCTTTCTTATGTCTTTTTGGCATGGAGTACGAGGTGAGACTTTACTTGCTTTAGCATATTGCATGAGTGTGATTGTTTCCATGTTTAGCATGCATACCATGAGGCTACATGCTTAATTGATATACCTGCTTGTATGCTTGTGGATAAAGGCTAATTGTTTGAATTGGAATAATTTGAGCCATGCACATTTAAGCCCACTTTTCAAGTGACAAATTCAAACTCTTTTCAGAAAACAAATATGACTCAAGCGTTCCAATTTTTGCAAGTTACTCTATACTTGTATGTGCACATCACATAGTAATACTAGATTAATAATCGGAACAAGAACATATAACGCAAAGTAAGATTCATATCATGATTAATAGAGGCTGATCTTTGATCGGACGAATGTGGGTACTCAATTCATGACCTTCCCCTCTCGTACCTAAGTTCCCCAGCCGAGACAATCTTGGTGATGATGGACACGTGACCTTTGGCACGAGTCATGGGTTTCCTAAATTTTTCCAAAATAAAACATTTAGGTGGCGATTTTGTATCTGGCAAAGCAGTCCATTTTTGGCAATTTGATTCAAAATTAATTTTTCAAAAGATTTGACAAATTTGGACTCTTTGGTGTTTATCTACTTTACATTGCACTTGTGGAATCAGATTCAGAACCGCGGGAGTCCGATACTGTAAGGCTTATTTCGACTTCTAAAAGGGGGCGCGAAAAAGTCGAGCTACATAGTGGAAAACCTCTATAAATCTCCTGTAATAACCGGCTAGTCCTAAAAAACTCTTCACCTCTGAAGGATTTGTGGGTTGCTTCCATTCTTTGACCGCAACAATTTTCTTAGGATTTACTGCTATCCCCTGATTGGATACAATATGTCCCAAAAATCGAACTTCTTTCTTCCAAAAGTGACACTTACTGAACTTAGAGTATAACTGCTGCTCCCTCAAAGTCTGCAATATAACTTTCAAGTGTTCTCTATGTTCTTCCTCATTCTTAGAATACACCAGGATATCATCTATGAAGATAATCACAAACTTATCTAGATACGGTTGAAAAATTCTATTCATCAAGTCTATGAAATAGGCAGGAGCATTGGTCAAACCAAAAGGCATTACAGGAAATTCGTACAATTCATACCGAGTCCGAAAAGCAGTAAGTGGTATACTTTCCTCTGACACACCCATCTGATGGTAACCCGTTCTGAGATCAAACTAAGAAAACACAGTTGCCCCCTTCAACTGATAAAACAAGTCATCAATTCTAAGTAACGGATACTTATTCTTGATAATCACCTTGTCCAGCTTTCCGTAATCTATGCACATGTAGAGAGTGCCATCTTTCTTGGAGACAAAAATCGCGGGTGCTCCCCACGAGGAGTTACTTGAACAAATGAACCATTTTTGAAACATCTCTTCTAACTGCTTCTTCATCTCTACAAGCTCCTTAGGTGTCATTTTGTATCCCGCCTTAGAAATCGGTGCAATTCCCAGCACTAGGTTAATGCAAAATTCTACTACTCGTCGAGGTGGAGGTCCAAGTATCTCCTGAAATACATCCTCAAACTCACACACCACATCTACCTCACTAATATCCTGCTTAGGGATTTCTACTGAGCATAGAAAACTCGTAATCACTGACTTTTCTCCATTGTTAGAAGTGTGGGTAAGCCGTGGCATACCGGGAATATCTATATTTATAGTCCTTCCAGCACAATCTAGAGTCACAAAGTATTTTTGCAGCCAATCCATACCTAAAATAATTATAAACCCCTTAAACCCTAACACAATTAGGTCCGTATAAAAGACTTTGCCCGCAAAATCAATTTCAAAATCTTTACACATCTCATAAAAAGTAACTGCCCCTCCTAAAGGGGTCTCAACACGAATAGGTCTAGATAAAGAGATAGTTACAAGGTGTTCTCTTTCTACAAACTGTCTAGATATGAAAGAATAAGAGGCACCAGTATCAAAAAGTATTCTAATGGGTTCTTGAAAAAGATTAAAAGTACCTTGCACTTTGTCATTTCCTAGCATCATTGCAAATGCTCTGGCTGGGGCTGCCTGACCTTGTCACGCCTGCTGTCTCTGAGGGCAATCCTTGACTACATGTCCCAATTGCTGACACCCAAAACAGTTCATATTCATCGGTTGAGGTGCTACTATTCTGATCGGTGGAGGCCCCTCCAACTGAGGTATAGGAGGACGATAACCCAACTGTGGCACTTGCTGCCGCTATCCTTGATAACCCTATAGGTGTAGACCACTCTGTCTCTGATAATAGTGCCCCTGTGGCTGGAAATTGCCTTGAGGCCTGAAATTGCCCTGAGGTTTGAAATTTCCTTGACTACCCTGTTGTTGTGGCCTCCGAAACTACTGACCTCTATGCCTTTGATCGCAAGGTCGGTATCTATTCCCATTACGCTGCTGGAAGTGACTCCCTCTAGATGTCTCTCCGACCTTGGCTTTCCCTTCTTTAAACTGTTTCTTCTTTTCCTTATACTTCAGTGCCAAGTCAAGAACTCTGTCAAATAGTTCAGCATCAAAAGAAATAAGGGACTTAGACAGGTAATGATTTAATCCCTTAATAAACTTCTCATTCTTCTTCTCCTGCGTGTTAACCAAGTCAGTGGCATATCAAGACAACTCATTAAACTTGGCGACATACTCAATCACTGTTCTACCCTCTTGAGTCAGCTTCGAAAATTCATTACTTAGCTGAGACCGAATAGCAGCAAAAACAAACTTCCGGTCAAAATGGGTCTTGAAATCTGCCCAAGTCAAAGTCGTCAAATCTAGACCCTCCTTCCACGAGTTCCACCAAAATAGGATTGCTCTCTCAAGTTGATATGTCGCCAACTCCTGTTTTTGGACCTCGGTGAGCTGCATACGACCAAACACCATCTCATATTTCTAAACCCAAGCGTCAGCTGCAATGGGTCCGTCATCTCCAGAGAATTTTTTACCCTTCAAAGAACCAAAGTCTTTGTTTCTCTTTGCAAAGGGATCTCCCTGCTGACCTTGGTTATTGTTCTACACAACCTGAAGTAACTGAGCCATCATCTCCCCCACATTAACCTGCACCGTATTGGTTTCCTCGGTAGTAGCTACTGTCGCCGCTAACGCGGTGACGCCACTGCCGTCACCGCGTTAGCAGTTGTTTCTTCCCCTCTGCCATTGGGCTCACCACTTCTTAAATTATACCTTCCAACCATCACCTACAAGTTAAACACAAAAAAAATTCGTTCATAAATACTTAGAATAAATTTAACCACCAAACTTAACCAACTAACCCATGTTTCCACAATCCAAGAATCACCTAAACTCTCACAAGTCTAGGGTAATCTAGAGCTCTGATACCAAACTGTCATACCGCAAAATTTGGACAATTAAATATTAAATTAGGACTAAACCCCAATCAATATTCCATCATCCAAATCCTAAGGGTAAAACAAAATCTAAACGTTCTCGTCTCCATAAAGTTTTAGTAAATTTCCATGCTCAAAAGATTACAAGGGATAAAAAAAAAACTAATAAAACGCTAACCAAACCATCCACCTTAATTTTATAACTATCCAATATCTCCAACATTAAAGCAACAATAAATATTCAAAACAACTTAAATAATGTAAAGTGACCATTCAAAAGTAATCAGGGTGGATAGAGGATTCGGTCTTCTACTTGAGGTCCCTACTTCTCCAATCCCAACTCCAGCATATGTCAGTGTTAGTTCATCCTGGCATCTTAAGTTGTAGTGGTGATCTTGATTTTATTCAGCTGGGCTACTGATTTTGTAATGGTAATATTTAATTTATGAGATTCATAGGTATCTGATGTCGCTGACAAGGATGTTAGGAAATTGGAAAAAAACTTCAAGCAAGGGAGCCATGTTCGTGCTCGGATTCTTGGATTTAGGCACTTGGAAGGGCTCGCTATGGGTGTTTTAAAGGTCACTTTTATATCTTCCATTGAATTCTATTTGAGGTTGAATATTCTAGGTTGAACTATATTTTAGTTTAGGTTGTTATTGTGGTGCTTTTGATGGTTGGACTCTTTTGTGTGTGCTTTTGTACTGGTTACATTATATGTACGTACACAAGTAAATTTCCTCCGGGACTTCATTACCATTTATGATGTTTTTATTTGTTTTACAAGAAAAGTTACATTTTTAAGACAAGGAGCTGTAATTTTTGGCCTCAGTTTGATGAACTAATTTTTAAAAGAACTACATATATTTTGTTGTGGCGTTGGTTTGAGTCACGAGAATTAGCCTCTCTGCTAAAAAACCACTATAGAAAAAGAGTGGAGGGATGGCTGCCTGCCTACCTAGTACCTCTCCAAGACTCCGCTGTAATGCACTGGATACAACCTTTGTTTTCAGTTAGCATTGTGCGTTGGGTTCTTATTGGATAGCACGTCCCCATTTCTTCCACATGGTGAAGGAACATTGTTGGGGAAAAAAACATAGAAGATTTGTAGGTTTTTTTTTTTTTTTAATTTTAATTTTTAAGTTTTTATTAACATATACCCTCTTTGAAGGTCTTTTGGGCTTTCAAAAATTTCTTGTTAACAGTTTGTTTATTGCCTTTGTTTTAGGTAACCCAGCAAGGCATGTGTACTAATGTTTTGTGTGCATTACATGTGCACCAGGGTCTCTATAAAACTTTATTTGTACTTATAGAAATATAGTCTACTTAGAAGTAGTGTTACTAGAAAATGCCAACACCTTAGCGACGTTTTGGAATGCACGTTCCGAAACATGGTACACTTTTGTTCCAAAATGGTGAATTTAGTGGTCCCATAATTTGTTTCTATGTTTTTTATTAAAAGGTCTCCTTAATAGGGAAAATTTAAATATAATGAACTAAAATTGAGATGGAATGGAGTTTTGGATTATGAAAATGTAAAACAATGGGCTTTAATATTCATAGAAGTGTGTTGTTGAATCATCAATTTGAAGAAAAATAAACTATAATATATTGGATATTAAATTAAGAAGTCCACCTCTATCGTACCACATTTTAGAGCATGTGGTGTATTACGTTCCTGTTCCCATTCCTTGCACTGGAATGATCCACATTCTAGGTAACATAACTTAGAAGGTTAAATTCCGTTTCTCAAGTGTTGAATGGATTCATAGGATATTTTGTTTGTATAAAGAGTGCCACTTGATTGGGATCTTGGAACTATTAATGTATTTTATTTAGTGATTTCATACCCTATCATGATTATATCTCTAAGTACATTTTTCTCATTGATGTTCAATTTTGTATCCACATAAAGCTTTGGTTCATCTGTTGATTTAATCCCATCCCTTTCAATATACACCTTTCTTAGTCCACCAAATCGTATTGCACACTGTCTACAGCATCATTCTTTAATATATACTTTTCCTGTTGATTGGGTGCTGTTATTGATTGATTAGCAAAAATGTTTTAGCAAGATATGTTCTGATTTAAGGCTTTTTGATGTGCTTCTTCTAGTAATGAATTTTCTCTAATGAAAAAGAAATGATTGTTTTGGCTTACAAATTGCCTTGTTACTGCTGAAATGTAAATATAAATAGCGGACTGGTTGGAATATATTAAGGGGATTTATATGGTTAAGTGTGAAAAAATGGTGTTTTTGCTTCCTCAATGTTACTAATGAATATGTGGCTTATCTGGTTGCATACATTCTTGTCCTTGCGTTTTTCTTTTAAGCAGAGTAGCGCCTTTGAAGGTTCAGTTTTCACTCACTCCGATGTGAAGCCTGGCATGGTGGTAAGAGCTAAAGTAACTGTTGTGGACAATTTTGGGGCCATTGTTCAATTTCCCAGTGGTGTCAAGTCACTTTGTCCCCTTCGACATATGTCAGAGTTTGAAATAGCAAAGCCTAGAAAAAAGTTTCAGGTTATTTTTAAGCAACATGTCCTCTTAAAGATGCTTTTATTACTGCATTTTTTCTGTGGGTAGTTTGCACCAGTTCATGATGTATATTGAGAGCAGAAATACTTTTTGTTTGTTTGTTTTTTTTCATCTTGTTAAAAGAGATGATTCTTTTTCTTGTCAGTTACTTTGTTTAATGTTATCTTTGGTAATTTCTGTGCAGGTTGGAGCTGAACTACAGTTCCGTGTGCTTGGATGCAAGTCCAAGAGAATCACTGTTACTCACAAGAAAACACTAGTATGCTTTTCCAGACTTACCATGAACAAGCTTATAAACTTTAAAGAACTCCTTTAAAACTTAAATTAGAAGTTCAAACCCTTTTATTGGATTGGTCCTGTTTCAAAATCTATGAATGGAATGATTGAAATTGATCAAATTTGTAATTCCAAGCTTGCCTTGCTGCACTAGAGAAGTGTCTAGCTGGTAGAAAATAATTCCTCTGCTAAACCCAAATAATTTGTATGACGTCTTAATTAATATTGATTTGTGAATGATGCTACTCGTGTTTTTTCTGATCTGCTGCTCAAAACACAACTTCAAGGGCTAAAAATTTTAGAATTATACAATTTAGCATCGGGTTCATGAGATTACTTTAAATTGGTTGCATGAATTATGCTTAAAGGTTACAAACTCAATTCGAACTCATGAATTTGTCCAATTAAATTAAGTTTAATTTGGTTGCTCGTGAATACCCATTTAAAAGAATATGGAGGCTACTGTTATCATTATTTTTTTTAGTGGGGTAATTATGTCCTAAATGTTTTACAACTCCAGAGACATTTTATGTAGTATACATAGCATGGAATGTGTTTGGTTTTTTGTTTGTTGGATTCCTTGAAGCAATTTTACAACCAATAGAATTCAAAGCTACATAACTCTATATATAATATTTATTAAAGTTATTATATCTGTTTTGTCATTATTTGTTAAAGTGATTTCATATTATATGTACTGTGGAGATGAAGAACTATTGTAGGCTTTCTTGTATGATGCTCACCATGCTAATGCATTCTCAAGGTTTGCATACTTTGTTTCTGAACTTGGTAACTAATCTAGTGGAGGAGTTAATGCTTTAGAGTGTCTCTATCTAATTTTTTTTATCAATTTTTCTCTAGATGGTCATAGTGGTGGGTTTGGTCCATTGGAGGGCAACATGCTATCAAGGCTAGTTTCTCATGATTTTTCTGAATGAATGTTAACTTTTTTATTTACACCCCACTATTGTTTGTAATGCAAGCAAATAACTAGGATTTTTTTTTTCTCTTATCTTGAGCCTCATTTTGTTTCCCTTTTCAACATGATTTTTCTTGGTTTAATTATGTTAACTAATTTGGAAACATTTACATTGGATTAGGAGGAGATTGATACATTATAATATAAAGTGTTTTTCTTGCTATGTGGCAAAGAGGCAACCTACGAAATTTTTGTAGAAGTTAGAATTAGAGCTATCATAGGCACGAATTAGTGCTAAGTGCTAAATTTATAATTGTTATTATGAAGTAATCAAATTAGTTTAATTCATGCAGGTATGAGCCACTATCTTATTTTCTTGGAAGGAAGTACTCTATCCATGCTTATGATCCCATATATACTATTTCTATTGATGTTGTTTCAAACTTGGTTGCTCTAAGAAGGGAAGCTCCTGAAGATGAAATCCACGATGCTCGGAATTCTCCATTATAAAGATATGGAGGGCACAAGTTGTGTGTTGATGCAATTGAATCAACCCATGATGGTGCACTCTCAAGAAGATATTTGGGTAAATTTTGTACTATTTAGAACTTAAAGACAGTTTTTTTTTTTTTGGATGATTTAGATCTTTTTGGACGGTTTTGAAGTTGAGGACAATTTTTGATGTTTAGAAAACATAGTTTTTGGATGGTTTGGTATGTACAAACAGTTTTTGGATGTTCGAAACTTATGAATAAGTTTTTTGATGTCTGAAATAATATTTTGGTGATTGATTGATACTTATATATATATTTGTGAAACTTGTTTGCAATATTTTTTTTAGACTATACAGAACAAGTGAAATAGAACTTGCTGAATTTAAAATAAATAAATAAACATATTTTGTGACAGGCATAATAGACCGTTGTGTTAAATATTTAATGACTAGCAATGAGTGTCATTGTTTGTCCCTTGAATTAATGGCGCGCAAAGTAGTCGTAGAAAAATTAAACATGATGTATAAGATTAACTGTTAAAATAGCATGCTCTTGAAAATGAATAACTTTTCATGACTAGTCATAATACGACTTTACGTTGTGCGTCGTAGAATCGTATCCACGACGTGCATTTGGTGTCGTAAAAACCCTTTTTTATTGTTGTGATGATAATTATAGGAGCAATATTCCACTTTAATAACTAATTCACACATTTTATATTGTTTCTTAAAATATCAATAGAAGTAATTTTCTAGTAGTCTACTGTGGAGGGATAAAATATTAGCTCAAAGCCCAAGCCTAGCCAAACAGGATGAACTAAGAGAATGGCCCAGGTTATCGTTAGGTTTAACAGAATAAAGAGACAATGTCACGTGACCAAAGCTTGAGTAAAATCGCTTTTTAGAAGAAGATTTGCAGAATATAGGGAAGCCCTTAGATCCATTCATAATCAACGGTAAGGACAACAATTGCCAGAGATAACGGCGTAGGCTCAATCTACCCAAACAACACACCCATCCGATGATCTTAATTAGACGGACGAAGCAATCAGCAAGATTGGCCACTAATACCTGACATAATCTAAGTTGCCCACAGCAAGATGATCTAACGGTAGAGGATCAAGACAACTTCGCCACTTGCCTAACCAATGTCCAGGAACAAGCAAAGCCCTTAGATCAGGATATTAATCCAATGGCCAAAAACCAAGATAATAATACTATAAAAGAAGGAATGAGAAAGAACAAAAGGAGGTAACAAAGACTTATTTTTAACAAAATATTATATGGCCAATCATCATTTTGACTTGATCGTCGGAGGGTCTTCTCGATCATCCATGATTAAAAGTGATCACTGACGAATTGGTTTCTCTTTGCAAAGTAAAGGAAGAAGCACCTCATCTCACTTTTCCTGTAGAAAAGATTTCTACCTTCCACATTTACCATGTGACAATTCTTATGTTCAAAACCAATTATGTAGTGAAAAGTTTTACAAATAAAACATACTGATTAATCTTTATTAAATAGTTTAGAGACAAATGATGACTCAAATGATTGTGTCACAATTTTTTATTTGAGTAAATTACACTTGGTCCCTTTTATATTAGATCACTTTTCCACTTTGGCCCTTAATATTTATTTTTTCTCACTTTGACCCTTCATGTTTTAAGTTTTTTTCAATTTACTCCTATAGCTAACTTTTATTCAAAATTAGACAGAAAAATCTAACAATAATTGTCACATAATATAAAAATTATTTTATTATATTAGTGTTTAAGTTTATATCAGAGGTATGAGTCATATATAATAAAATATTTTTATACCACGTAACTGTTAATGTGTCATTTTCAATTTAATTTTTAACAAAAATTAGGTTTAGGAGTAAAATGAAAAAAACTTGAAACATGAAAGATCAAAATGAGAAAAATAAATTTTAAAGGCCAAAATGAGAAAATGACCAAACATGAGAAGGACAAAATATAATTTATCCTTTGTTATTTAGCGAGAGTACCAAGTAGACAATGATACATGGAAATCTAACACTACATTTAGATTATGTATTTGGGTAAAAAATTTAAAAAAAAAAAAGAGAAAATGTGAAGGCAATATGAATAAAATATAAATTGATTTTTTTTTTAATTTTCAAATTTCTAAATTGTTTCTTTATAATTTTTTTTTATTTTTAAATTTCTATTCAAATTTAGATTTGAAACACAGTATAAGATTATTAATAATAATTTTTTCACATGAAAGTGACTGAGTACAATGGGTTTATTTGAAAAGTGGGTTAGTTTTTTGATTTTTTTAGCTTATGACTAAAAAGCTTCATTTGGAAAGATTTTTTGACTTTTTTAATTTTTTTTTAGAAAAAGAATGTAATAATTATGAATTTGATGTGATATTTTATCTTATTCAACTAAAAAGCCTGTTTAATAATTATACATTAAATGTGATATTTTATCTTTTTACTTTCAAATCTAACTTAACTTATCTTTCCAAACGAAACTAAACCTCCGTTTGGCAAGTTGGGTTAGGGGTTTTTTTTGGCTATTTTAGTCACAAAGGACAAAATAAGTTATTTTAGTCACAAAAAATAAAATATCACATCCAACCCAACCCATAATCATTACACTCTTCTCTCACAAAAAAAGTCAAAAAAGTCAAAAAGTCAAAAAGCTCTTCCCAAACCAAGCTTTTTAACCCAAGTTAAAATAGCTAAAAAAGTCAAAAGGCTAAAAAGTCAACTCACTTTCCAAACCAACCCTAAAACGAATAATTGGTTAAGCCCATAGAGAAGTGACACGTCAAATCCTTTATCCATATACAATTACCGCCAAATTTATTAAGATAATACTTTGATTAGGACACAATTAGTTTCATTAAATCCATGTTAAGGTTAATGTTGATGGTAATAATATATATATGGAATGACTCGCCACGAACAATTGATATGCAGCTGAGCTTCCGTCACTCATCATCATGAATTGCCAACGCTTGTTAATTTCATAATTCAAAATTAGGAAACAAAAAATGTGTCAGAAAGACAACCAGAGAAAAACAGTCCACAAAAGGTAAAATGGAAGGACAGCACTCGCCTTATAGACTTGAAAAAAATTCCAATTCATCATATATTTTTAGAGTTGGTTTGGGAGATGGGTTAATTTTTTGACTTTTTAGTTTTTTTGATTATTTTAGTCTGGATTAAAAGCTTGGTTTGAGAAGGTCTTTTTGACTTTTTTTACTTTTTTTTGTAAGAAAAGAGTGTAATGATTATGGGTTAGATGTGATGTTTTGTTTGTTGTGGCTAAAATAGCCTATTTTATCTTTTATAACTAAAATTGCAAAAAAAGTCCACAACCTATCTTTCCATATGAATAAAGTGATAAATTTATCATATATTTTCTATTACAATGTAGATTTTAATTTGTTTAGTTTATTCTCTATCTATATTAATTTTAATCATTTTAACTTTACTAAAATATATCAGTGTAATTATGTCAACTTGTGAAGGTAATTGCATTTTTTCAAATCTAAGACCATTTTCAATCCTTCATTTGTTTCATCAAATTTAAATTTGATGAAAAATCATACAAAACTGATACTTTAACACTTCATCTTTTATTTCTCTAAATTGAGGATATCTCAAAATTTTCATCAAATTGAGGATGTTGGAACCTTTTACTAAATTACTGTAGAGAATCGCTAGTTCTTGAGCACCAAACGATCGGTCGGACGTCCCCCTGCTCGACCACCTCCTTGCAAGTTTTTTTAGAAAATTTGCATTGGTCGATCTATCGATGATTTAATGAAATCTCAAATCACTCTGTTGGAACGTGTGATATCATGTCAAGCTATTTTATTTATTTATCAAATGCAAGTAAAATTTGATAAAAAATTTAAGTAAAGCGATAAAGATGCTCTAAGCAGAAATGAATGTAATTTATTTAAAATATAATGATATCACATACCAATATCACTGCCTAATGAATAATTTTACAAACAGGATTATAAAATGATTAAATGAATTAGAGATGAATCTTATTCACTTAGTTCTCGTTAGGTAAATATTTTGGAACTAAAAAAGTACAAAAAGATAAAATATGTTATATAAATTAATAAGATAAAATGTCATATCCAAATCATAATCATTACACTTTTTCTTTCATAAAAGTTAAAAAAGCCCAAAAACAAAAATTAAATGAGACAAAAAATCAAGTTAAAAAAATCCCAACACAAAAAAATTGGCTAGCGTAGCCAATGTCAAAAGGTAGTGAGAGCTCACTATGGCTACGTTTAGGAATTCAAGTTTGAGGCTTTTTTAGTTATTTTAATCACAAAAAATAAAATAGGCTTTTTAATTCAATAAGACAAAATATTATATTTAACTCATAATTATTACATTTTTCCTCTCATCAAAAAGTCAAAAGTCTTTTCCAAGACTTTTTAGCCCCAGATGAAAATAGCTAAAAAAGTCAAAATACCAAAAAGTCAATCCACTTCCAAACGAAACCTATGGGTTTGTTTGGTAACGTTTACGTTTTCAGTTTATATTTACAAAAATTTTATAAACTGGTTTTTGTTTATTTTTTGTTTATTTTTAGAAAAACATAAACTACAAACGCGTTTGATAATTGACAAAATGTTTAAAAAAATTTAAAAATATAAAAAAGAGTGAGAGAAGGCCAAGTTGTGGCAGTAGTTGGCTGGCGTGAAACCGGCTGGTAGGAAAGTGGTGACCGTTTTGTTTGTGTTGTGGCGGTGTTTTCGTGGTGTTGGCTGCTTTGACCGGTGCGTTTTGTGTCTGGTATAGTGCGATTTGTGGTTGGTTCTCTATTTCTATACCGGCGGTGGTGTCTTCCTTTTTTTTCTTATTTTGTTGTGTTTTGTTGTACGGGGTGGTGTTTTTTTTTTCGGTGAGTTGCCTATTTCTTGTTTTTTTGTTTTTTTTCTTTTATATGTTCTTGGTGGTGGTGTTTTGTTTTGTGTGATCGGTGGTGTCTTTGTTTTTTGTTCTTGTTTCGTGATGGGTGTGGCTACGATTGTTTGTTGTTTAGTGGGTGGCGGGTGGGTGGGTGGGTGACGGTCGGTGACGTGGTGCCAAGTCCATGGGTTGGTGGTGGTGAGTCGTGCTCGGTGCCAGGTGGGTGGCGGCAGTCCGGTGTGTGGGTGGTGGTACGTGGCGAGGTGGTAAGTTGTAGCGAGTTGGCGTGGTTGTGTGCATGAGTGGTTGGTCTGGTGGGTGGTGAGGTTTGGATGTGGTTGGTGGTGGTGGGTGGGGTGGTAGGTGGCTTAGTGAGTGTCGGTGCTGTGGTCAGTGGGAATAGTCGGGCTAAGCACGTGGGTGGTGAATGGGTTGAGCCGTCGGTGGCACAGTAGAGTGTTGCGGCGTGGTGGGCTGAGTGCGGCGATGTGAAGTGGTTTAAGTGGCAGGTGGTGCGTTGTGTGATGACAGTGGCACTTGGTGGTAGGGTTGGTCGGTTGTCGGTGTCGGTGGTGCATCTGGCGGCGGAGGGGTTAGCGCTAGGTGGGGTGTACGAGTGCCCAGCCTGGGTGGCGTGGTCGTATGCGGGCTGTGGCTCGCTGCGGGTGCAAGTTGGTGGTGAGTGCGTGGGGGGCAGGTGGTCTGTGGGTGCGCCAGAAAGACGGTGCGTAGTTAAAATGGTGGCGCGTGCCGTGGGACTAATGTTGCGTCTGGGTGGATTAAAAAAAAAAAAAACTGATTTATATATCTCTATATATGGAAACAACATTTTTTGTGTTTTCCATTCTTTTAACCACAAGTTTATACAACGTGTCGACCAGCTGACTTTTATAAATCAAAAGATTTTATCCAAAACAAGTTTTATTATTTGAGTTTTTAAATTTTTTGTAGATATAAATAGAATAACTGAAAACGTTAGTGTTACCAAATCGGCCCTATATAAAGGGGGGTGTTTAGTTTTTTTTTTTTCTAAAATTCACAAAAAGATAAAATAAATTAAAATAATTAATAAGATAAAATATCACATCAAATTCATAATCATTTTATTTTTTTTCTTACAAATATCACATCTAATTATAAAAAATCTAATTTTTTTTTTAAATACTAAAATTTTAACTTACTAAAATAATTAAAATAACCTACTAAAATTAGGGGTGTGCATAATACCGCCGAAACCGTTAAAACCGCACCGCCAAGGCAAATTCGTTATTATTTGCCAATCGAACCGCTGGTTTTTTGTAATAAAAATAAAAAATTCTAGTGACACTTTTATCAATCCGTCGGTTTCTATTTTTCTTCCAAACCTCACCGGCTCGCACCGCTATTAAATCATGTTTTATAAGATTCTAAAAATTCTTTTTTACTTAAGTTTGCTTGTTGTTTTATACCTTAGAATATAGTATTACATTACTGCTCGAGGGGAATTCAAGATGTCAGCAATCCAAAATAAAGTTGGATTCCAATTCATTTTTCAATTTTTTTTTTTTTTCTGGCCATGTTGCAAACTTGCATCAGCTCACTTTTCAATCTAAATACTTTTCAACAGTAAACGTTTTCAATATATTGTAAATTCTTAATGATATTAATTTTATGTATTGTATTTGATCATTGTAGCTTACACAGATGCTTGTAATGAACTAATGGCATAGTCGTTGATATTATCATGTTGTTGCTACACTTGCTGCATCAGAAGAAAGTTTCGCAAGATATTTAACATCACGGTATCTCTCGTCTTATTTTTACTCTTTGATTTAAGTTTTGTAATCTGAATTATATTTTTTATAAACCGCTAATCCGCCCGAACCGTCAAGGCAAATTCGTCATTATTTGCCAATCGAATCGCCGATTTTAGATAAAGAAAATAATAAATTCTAGTGACATTTTTATCAATCTGCCACCCGCCATACAATTTTTATTTTTCTCTCAAATCACACCAACCCGCACCGCGCACACCCCTAGTCACACATTATGGAAATGACCCAACTGAGTTCAAACTTTAACAAATAATTGTACGGTACTTGGTTTGAATATTTTGAGAAAGAGGCCAGGTGTAATAATTGTACTGTACTTGGTTTGAATGGTTTGACAGTTCACATTCAAAAACAGATCAGTTGTCTTGAATTCATCAATTAATGGAGAGGTGGACCGGAGAAAAAAAAAAAAAAAACTTTTCGTCTCGTAACTTGTCAGGTTATTTTGAAAAGTTAATAAAAAATTAATTTTTGATTTTTTATCAAATTTTTTAACTTTTTAAAAAGTGATTTGAAAAGTTAATAAAAAATTGACTTTTTACTTTTTAATTTAATATTTATTTATGATGTCAAATCAAATTAAAATGACGAAAATATTCTTGTCAAACTTTAAAATTCTACACAATTTGTTGATCTAGAGGGTATTTACGTAATTAGCCAACCTAGCTTTTTTATCACTTGGCAAATGCAACAATTGCCCAAAAAGCTAAGCCAACTTTTTTCTGAACCAACAAAAATGCGAGCGTTTTTGTCTCTTTCCAAAACGGCACTTAGTAATTGTAATCTGGAAATGTGAATGGGTAATATAGAAATATCAAATTTTTTATTAAATTAATGATCAAATATTTATGTGGCTATGGAGTCTATATTTATATAAGGTATTTAATTATTTATTTAATAAAAAATTTAAAATTTATAGCATTTTTTAATATCAATCTTTGTTCTACTTAAATTGGTAATGCTCCATTGACTAGGAAAAAAAATTAATTACATCAAAATCTTTTTCACTATTTGTGAATATTAACGTATTCTTTTTATTTATGAATTTGAATATTTTGTTCCCTTTAAATATGAAAATATATCATTTTTATTACTTTTAGAATATTTTTAAAAAGAGTATATTTATACGATTTTTAAAAATAGCATATTTTATAATTGACGAGATCAATAGGAACGGGTTCATAGATTTTTTTTTTTTTTTTTGATGACTCAGGTATCCCCACAGCCGAAGCATGGGACTAATCCTGAGGGCCCTGAAGTTAACGACCAGGCAAACCTCCAGTGGCCCGCACAGTAACCCGTGGGGAGTGGGATTCGAACTTGGGACCTCCAAGAGGAGCAAACTCCCAGACCCCAGGTTTTCTTCCCTCACCCACTGGGCCACCCTTACGGGTTCATAGATAATGGGATAAAGTCATATTAGTTACTAATTGAGGGAGTTTTAATGTAATTAATCTGGAAAAAAAAACGTAGAACGAGAATGGTCAAGTTAAGGGACAAAGAGAACAAAGCAAATCATTGGCCTTGTTTGGAAAGTTGACTATTTTAGTAAGCTATTTTAGTAGGTTAAAATTTTTGTGTTTAGGAAGTTTGTTTGATGTAATGTTTGTGAGAAAAAAAAAATAATTATGAATTTAATGTGACATTTTATCTTATTAATTATTTTAACATATGTTGATGGTAATAATATATATATGGAATGACTCGCCACGAACAATCGATATGCAGCTGAGCTTCCGTCACTCATCATCATGCATTGCCAACGCATGTTAATTTCATAATTCAAAATTAGGAAACAAAAAATGTGTCAGAAAGACAACAAGAGAAAAACAGTCCACAAAAGGTAAAATGGAAGGACAGCACTCGCCTTATAGACTTGAAAAAAATTCCAATTCATCATATATTTTTAGATTTTGCTTGAAAAGTGGGTTGACTTTTTAACTTTTAAATTTTTTTGACTATTTTAGTTTGGGTTAAAAGCTTGGTTTCAGAAGGATTTTTTAGTTTTTTGGCTTTTTTTACTTTTTTTGTGAGAGAAGAGTGTAATGATTATGAGTTGAATGTGATGTTTTGTTTGTTGTGACTAACATAACCTATTTTGTCTTTTATGACTAAAATAGCCAAAAAAGTCCACAACCTTTCCATATGAATAAAGTGATAAATTTATCATATATTTTAATTTTTATAATACTTGAGTCATATGAATAAAGTGATAAATTTATCATATATTTTCTATTACAATGTAGATTTTAATTTGTTTAGTTTATTCTCTATCTATATTAATTTTAATCATTTTAACTTTACTAAAATATATCAGTATGATTATGTCAACTTGTGAAGGTAATTGCATTTTTTCAAATCTAAGACCATTTTCAATCCTTCATTTGTTTCATCAAATTTAAATTTGATGAAAAATCATACAAAACTGATACTTTAACACTTCATCTTTTATTTCTCTAAATTGAGGATATCTCAAAATTTTCATCAAATTGAGGATGCTGGAACCTTTTACTAAATTACTGTAGAGAATCGTTAATTCTTGAGCACCGAACGATCGGCCGGATGTCCCCTTACTCGACCACCTCCTTGCAAGTTCTTTTAGAAAATTTGCACTGGTCGATCTACCGATGATTTAATGAAATCTCAAATCACTCTGTTGGAACATACAATATCATATCGGCCCTGTTTGGTGCAGCTTAAAAGCTGCTTATTTCAGCTTTCAGCTTAATTTAAGCTATTTTGATGTGTTTGGTTTAGCTTATAGCTTATAACTTATAGCTTTTTGGAAGTCAGAAATCAGCTTATTCTTTGAGTGGGGCAGAAGATGCTTAATTTATAAGTCAAAAATCAGCTTATGTTCATAGTTATGAGGTATAAGCTGTTTAAGTATAAGCTATAAGTACTTTCACATACCTCTACCAAACAGGGCCATCAAACTATTTTATTTATTTATCAAATGCAAGTAAAATTTGATAAAAAAATTTAAGTAAAGCGATAAAAATGCTCTAAGCAGAAATGAATGTAATTTATTTAAAATATAATGATATCACATACCAATATCACTGCCTAATGAATAATTTTACAAACAGGATTATAAAATGATTAAATGAATTAGAGATGAATCTTATTCACTTAGTCCTCGTTAGGTAAATATTTTAGAACTAAAAAAGTACAAAAAGATAAAATATGTTATATAAATTAATAAAATAAAATGTCATATCTAAACCATAATCATTACACTTTTTCTTTCATAAAAGTTAAAAAAGCCCAAAAACAAAAATTAAATGAGACTAAAAAAATCAAGTTAAAAAAATCTCAACACAAAAAAGTTGGCTAGCGCAGCCAATGTCAAAAGGTAGTGAGAGATCACTGTGGCTTCGTTTAGGAATTCAAGTTTGAGGCTTTTTTAGTTATTTTAATCACAAAAAATCAAATAGGTTTTTTAATCTAATAAGACAAAATATTATATTTAACCCATAATTATTACATTTTTTCTCTCATCAAAAAAGTCAAAAGTCCTTCCCAAGACTTTTTAGCCCCAGACGAAAATAGCTAAAAAAGTCAAAATACCAAAAAGTCAATCTACTTCCCAAACGAAGCCTATATAAAGGGAGTGCTTAGTTTTTTTTTTTTTTTTTTTTTTACTGAAATTCACAAAAAGATAAAATAAATTCAAATAATTAATAAGATAAAATATCACATCAAATTCATAATCATTTTTTTTCTTACAAATATCACATCTAATTATAAAAAATCTAATTATTGTTTTAAATATTAAAATTTTAACTTACTAAAATAATTAAAATAACCTACTAAAATTAGGGGTGTGCATAATACCGCCGAAACCGTCAAAACCGCACCGAACCACACAGCCAAGGCAAATTCGTTATTATTTGCCAATCGAACCGCTGATTTTTGGTAATAAAAATGGCAAATTCTAGCGACACTTTTATCAATCCGCCGGTTTCTATTTTTCTTCCAAATCTCGCCGACCCGCACCGCTATTAAATCATGTTTTATAAGATTCTAAAAATTCTTTTTTACTTAAGTTTGCTTGTTGTTCTATACCTTAGAATATAGTATTACATTACTGCTCGAGAGGAATTCAAGATGTCAGTAATCTAAAATAAAGTTGGATTCCAATTCATTTTTCAATTTTTTTTTTTTTTTGGCCATGTTGCAAACTTGTATCAGCTCACTTTTCAATCTAAATACTTTTCAACAGTAAACACTTTCAATATATTGTAAACCCTGAATGATATTAATTTTATGTATTGTATTTGATCATTGTAGCTTACACAGATGCTTGTAATGAACTGATGGCATAGTCGTTGATATTATCATGTTGTTGCTACACTTGTTACATCAGACGAAAGTTTCGCAAGATGCTTAATATCACGGTATCTCTCGTCTTGTTTGTACTCTTTGATTTAAATTTTGTAATTTAAATTATATTTTTTATAAACCGTCAATCCGCCCGAACCGCCAAAGCAAATTCGTCATTATTTGCCAACTGAACAGCCGATTTTGGATAAAAAAATGATAAATTTTAGTGACACTTTTATCAATTCATCATCCGTCATATGATTTCTATTTTTCTCTCAAACTGCACCGACCCGCACCGCACACACCTCTAACTAAAATAACGTGGCAAACACTCACAAAGCGATATTATTGTAGTGTCATTGTTATATATATATATATATATTAGAAAGTGTGTTTACTCCTATTATAATATTAGGGAGAACTTTTTAAATAAGTTGCAGTATCCACAAACACCATTACATCCAATCACAACCCACCACCTCCACGTCCACCTCCACCTCCAACACCGCCATCTCTCTCTCTGCATTTCTCTCTCTACTACTCTGTTTTTCCTCAGTGGATCTCCTTCTCTCTCTCTCCTCAAAGATTTTAACAATTTTTAGATTCATTCCTTGAAGCTTGCTCTCTTGTTGTTCCATTCTGGTAATATTTCCTAAGCTTTCTTTCTCTGTTCGTTTTTACTCGCAGACACAGACTTCAAGGAAAAAAAGCAAGAAAGCACCACCTGACTTTTCCTATCTTTTCTTTCACAAGCCCCAATTCCTCAGAATTCAGAATCTCCCTTTGTTTGCCATTTGGTGGTTTCCATTTTCCAGCTTTTGGGTACTCTCCCTTGTACTCTCCAAGTCCCACATGAACTGTCCTTTGCCATATATTCTCAGCTTTTCTCTCTCTCTCTCTCTCTCTCTCTCTCTCTCCTAGTTAGGATATCAAGAGGTTGAAGCTGAAGAAAACAGAGTGTCAAGTTTCCTCACTTATTAATTACCCTTCCTCTGTTTTAATTCTACAAGTCTCTATTTCAATTTCTTTCAATTTTTTCCCACTTTTTTTTTTTTTATCCTGGAAAGTTATGGGTTCAGAGCTCTGTGGGTAGTTCTAGGGTTTTTATTTTGTCTTAAGAGGAGATAATTCTTTTTGAACTCTGTTTTTCTTTAATTATTTCAATTTTTGGATACTTTCTCTCTGATTTTGAAAAGGTGGGTCTTTTCAAGATTCCTGAGGGAGGGTTGGCTATTGAGAAAAAGGGATTCCGATTCCTTGCAAATGCTTCTTGATTTAACACTGATATTGTTGCCATTGTAAAATCAAACTCCACCGCTGTGCATTTCTTGTCTCTTCTGCCTCTCTCTTGCTCACCATACTTCATTTTTCTCCCAGATGAATCTTCCATCCAAAATTGATCATTACTAGAGAGTATTAGTTGAGTATTTTGATGTGATGAGGTGGGGAATGGAGATTTTATCACCGGCATCGTATTTTCCGAGCTCGAATTGGTTGATTGAAGAGAGCAGGAGCACAAGATGGACACCAGCAGAGAACAAGATGTTTGAGAATGCTCTTGCGATTTTCGATAAGGACACACCGGAACGGTGGGATCGAGTGGCGGCAATGATACCAGGGAAGACGGTTGGGGATGTGATGAAGCAGTATAAGGAATTGGAAGATGATGTGAGCATTATTGAAGCAGGGTCGTTTCCAGGTCCTCATTGGTATAGTAGTACCTCCCCTTTTACATTGGAATGGGGAAACAACCATGGGTTTGGTGGATTCAAGCAGGGGTATGGGCCCGGTGGAAAGCGATCTTTATCGACTCGGCCTTCGGAACACGAGAGGAAGAAGGGGATCCCATGGACAGAAGAAGAGCATAAGTGAGTTTTCTAAACTTGAGTTCTTGTTTAATTGTGAAATTCAAGATATATAGAGTGAATTTTGAGAGTGAGGCCTATTGTTATAGCCTAATTTGGGTTGTTAACTGTCAAAATGTCAAAGTGGGCATAATTTGGTATAAACATAGCTAAAGAAAGGCAACTAAGTGCATGAGTCTGCTAAAGCGAGGTCTAGAGAGGGTACCATATATGCAGCCTTACTCCCATTTAACTGCAACAAGCACGTTCTTGTGATGAATTCATGACCAAAAAACCATTCTAATGACTATTTTCTTTACTCTATGGACTAATTGTCTAGGTTTCCAAGCTTAGATTCAACATTGGCTTAGTTTGGGTATTGGATAATTCTTTCTTTTCTTTTGGCTGAAGATAAGAGGTTAGTGGGTAAGTTAAATTGACATGGGTTTTGGATAATTCTTCATTGTAGGTTGTTTTTGTTGGGTCTTAAAAAGTATGGCAAGGGAGACTGGAGAAACATTTCGCGCAATTATGTGATGACCAGAACGCCAACGCAAGTGGCTAGCCACGCCCAAAAGTACTTCATCAGGCAGCTTTCGGGTGGAAAAGATAAGCGAAGAGCGAGCATTCATGACATAACAACTGTCAACCTCAACGACAACCAAACTCCTCCACCGGAGAATAAAAGGCCACCTCCTTCGCCAGACCACTCATCCGCGGTTTCCCAGCAGCCAAACGCTGCTTCAATGAACAGAACACAATTCCAATGGAATCAGCCCAATGGCGGTGGATCAACAATGGCTTTCGACACAACACTTGGAAACATGTTTATGCCTCCTCATGGGATCAACTCATATGGGCTTAAATTGCAGCCTCAGAATCTGCTGAAAAGTTCTATGCATGAATCTTATGTCGGATCCCAAAACATGGTATTTCCGATGCAATCCGCACATCACTTCCCGGGCTGATGAGATAGACGTAGTTGTTCTGAATATTCTCATCGGTTCAAAATGTATCATCTTTCATTCAGTTCTGTAGCTTGCTTGTGTTTGTGCATTTTTTTTTTTTGCGTGTGAATATGTTATTTGGCAATTGAGTTTTAGTCCTTAGTATTTGAGCTTGAGAGAGATAGAGAGAGACAGGATTATTGTTGGAACTCCAAATTATGAAATATGATAATGCCCAAACAAGACATTCTCAACACTTGGGAACTTAGGCTTTTCTTGCATCTAAACATTCAATACTTCAATGGCTTTGTTTTCGACTTGTAAGGTTTCCTCATAAGATATTTTGTAGTTTAAGGCTAGGGTTATGAAATTAAATTTGGATTTTCTTAATGTGATCTTCCAAATTTAGTGGTACAATTAAGAAATCCCAACCATCTGTCCAAAATTTAAAGGTTTAGATCATGTCAACTTGTAAAATAGTTGTTCATTCTTTCACACAGTTTTTCTCTACCACTCCCCCTCTTTTTCATCTAAGCCTTTCATTCTTTGACGGATGGGTGGTCTAGATTTTTCTAAGAGCAAATCTCAAGCAAGAAGCTCTATTTATTCTAGATATATGGCTGTTAAGTTAATGGGATCAAGACTAACTATATGGGCAATTGGGTATATTTTGTTAATTACTTGTTACTAGTGATATCCATTATCTTGTCAAAGATAGCCATTTATGTTTGATGTTTGTGATTTCAATCAAATCCATTACCCCAAACCATACAATACTTGAAGAAATTATATATAACTAATCAAGAGTGGATTTGGGATTCAATGATCATTTTGCTTAGTTATATTCCATTTTAAGTTCAGTTTTAAAAAAAAAAAAAAAAGAAGGCCTAAAGTAGCTTCCCTCATGCTTGACCTACAATCCTTTGGTAGAAGCTGAGTCTACATTCCACTAATTGAAGCATCATCTGCCCCCCTCTTTCTCTCTCTAAGCCCTTTCTTCTTTGAATAAGGTTACGAATATAGAAATTAGTCACAAAATTAATCACCATATATATATAAATGAATAAGAATTTTAGAATTGAATTTCATTAACAAATCCTGTAAAATCTCATCTATTCATGTATATTGTGTGTTTGAATTTGTCATCAATTTATATATTTATAACATATCTGTTGTTTTTAAGATCTTTCCCAAGGATTCCTTCCAGAAAGAAGATCCTACATATATATAGTATTGCAATATATTGATTGTAGTAATATGTAGTGCAAATGAAGATCCATGCCAGGTTACGCATCTATCTATTATATGTTTTATTTATTTATTATTATTATTTTTGAAGTTTTGCTGGATATTTTATTTGTAGAAGAAATAGTAGACAAAAAAAAAAAAGTAATGCAAAAAATAATGAGTTTAGAAATACATAAACTAGTCGCAGAACAGAACACATATAGACCCTGTTTAATAGGACTTATTTCCAGCTTATTTCAACTTTTAGCTTAATTTAAGCTATTTTGATGTGTTTAGTTCAGCTTAACAATAGAGCTTATAGCTTTTTGTAAGTCAAAAATCAACTTATTCTTTAAGTGGGGGAGGAGAAACTTAATTTATAAGTAAAAAATCAGCTTATGTTCACAGCTAGAAGGTATAAGCTGTTAGGCTATAAGTTATAATCACTCTCCCACAACTCTACCAAACAGGGCCATAATGTATATGGATGTACAAGATTTTTTTAAAAGTGGATCCAATCAACAAATTCTGTAAAATTACTCATTTATGTACATTATGTGTTCTTATTAGTGTTTCAGTTACGAATGTTTAAAGAAAAAGTAATTCATACTCCTTTTCCTTCCAATTTTATTTTTATTGACAATTTTTTTTTTTTTTTTTTTTTTTGTAAATTCGAAATTCAAGCACTATATTAATCTTTTTGGCATTTAAGAAACTTCCTTGAATCTTCATCAACATCTGAGATGTTTCTCTCTCCTGGATTAGTTGTAAATGGTGGTGAGAATGTTGCAATTGCGAGGTACTGTTTTTAAGTAAGTCAATGAAATCATTATGGTGTTGAGAGATTGAAGAGTACAACACCTACCAACCAAAATGAAAATCCCAAAAAAGGTATTTACTATTATTCTCCAAAATGTGGAAGTTTCAATTGTGACCATATTAATGGAGACAAACTAGCTTTTCACTAGGTACAAGGAGTCATTTACTTTACTATAGAATATTGAAAAATTATTTTAAAGTACCATCATAAAGTACTATGCCTTATTGTTATTGATTATTAAAACTGCACGAAAAGAAATAAATAATTTATAATCTCTTCGTTTTGTAATTAATAGTTTTCAAATATTCACATCAATAAATTTTTATTTTAAATTCAAAAATCATTACAAAAAAGAGTTTTTAAAACTTACGATGTTATATTGATTTTGAATTTTGATAATGTGTTGTAATCTTATGAAATAAAATGAAAAAAATAAAAATTTGAATACCAAGGTGGGTATCAGTATACTATATTAATTTATTGAATTAATATTCTAACATAATTAAATAATTAAAGATGACAACTTTATATGTGTGAATGGGCTCTAATACCTCTTTTGGTTGGGGAAATTATATTGACCTAAAATTTCCTACAAGTCCAGTTTTGAAGAATCTTCTTCCTCGTTAAGTGCAATATTTGAACTTATAATTAATTAACCAACAACACAATGCGACAATGATGAACTACTGATAATTCCATAAAGCCCCTTTAATTGCAGACAAACACACTTTTATACGTCCATCAAGTTAGGTTTTGAGTCTCTCTCTCTCTCTCTCTCCAAACATGCACAATATATACAGTGGACACAAAGATAAAGTCCACCATGTCCAATCACTTAAAAAATTAACTGTTTTTATTTTCTTTTTCTTTCTTTTTTTTTTTTTAGGTAAATTGTATTGATCATACTTGGGATTTAAAATATACATGGAGTGTTTTGGAAGGTTGGTAAAAAATTAATTTTTTAACTTTTTAACTTTTTTGGTGACTTTTTTAACAAAAAATTAGATTTTTTTGGATAAAAAAGTTGACTTTTTTGGCTAACAAAAGTTAAAAAACAAAAAAAAATTACTTTTTTAGCTTGTTACCAAAATGCTCCATAATAATTCTCATAAATTAAATACAATTAAACTAATTTCTCTTCTGGTAAAGTTAAAACATACAGAATTAATATAGATAATGTACAAGCACAAGAATAATCAAGAGTAAAATATATTTTTTAGTTTTAAAAAAAATGATCATGTCATTTTTTAATTCATAAGACTAATAAATGGCTAGTAAAAAAGGAACAAACATTATCTGAATTAAAATTTTAAAAGAACCTAGTCTAATTATGTTAAAGTTTTGAAGCTCAATATAATTTTTTGGGAAAATTATGTAAATAGTCCATGTACTTTTCACGATATGTCAATTTGGTTTTTATAGTTTCAATTTGTTCGATTTTGTCCCTTAATTTAACGGATTATGTCATTTTAGTCCAATAAATAATGGTTGTTAAATTAATTTAACAGAAAGTCAAACAATGTGTCAATTTGATCCCTGTATTTTTCACAATGTACCAATTTAGTCCCTGTCAAAATCGAGAAAATTGAAACTACATGGACCAAATTAACATATCTCGTAAAGTACAGGAACCAAATTAACACATTATTTGACATTTCGTTAAATTAAAGTAACAACAGTTATTATATTTGATTAAAATGACATAATCTGTTAAATTAAGGGGTAAAATCGAACAAATTGAAATTACATGAATCAAATTGACACATCATATAAAGTATAAGGACTATTTACATAATTTATCCTAATTTTTTAAATCTCAAGAGAGAAGTTAGCATAATTTCTTTTGCTTTAAATATTTTTTTATTTTATATTGGGTTTCTTAGTTTGTTGGACATGACTCATGAATTCAACTAGTTAACTTTAACTAAATATGATGATGGGTTTGATCAGAGTTTCAGTAGTAGGTAATCCAAACCAAAAAATGACAAATATAGTACCAACAAATTTCAATTTGTTACCCCCACCCCTCTCATGTTTGTTTATTTCCTTTTTTGTTTGTTGCTATTGTTTTTTTTTTTCTTCAAATAAACATTAGCATTGTTATTGTTGATGTTGTGGCTGCTGCAAATCATGAAAAGCACAGTAACCCCTTAATTGTCACTTTGCATAATAGTATACTCTGAGTCAGTCCCACCCATTATTAAGCAAAGCATTCTAGGCCACATGATCAAGGTAATGTTTAGGAATATTAAAATTTTTACTAAATAAATGATCAAATGTCTCATATGGGTATGGAGTTTTATAAATCTCATACATATATGAAATATTTAGTCGTATATTTGATAAAAAAAATTTAAACTTGTAGCATTTTTCCGTGATCAATAACCCCACTCCTTGCAATTTTTTTTAGCTTTTTGGAGGTATAACAGTGTGATAAAACAAAACCACTTTCTTTTGTCAAAAGGAAAAGCCTTTCTGCAACCCAAGTTGCATCCTTAAAAGCACCACACCCCTCTCTCTCTCTCTCTCTCTCTCATTATAATTTCATACTACACCTTAATTAGTTATAACCACATCATTCAACAATTGCCCCAACAGTACTTGAGAACATCCATTTGTGTAAGATTTGTCATTATATATGAAGGATTTAAATTGATTAGGGTAAGTAGTTTAAAGATCCTCATTGAGGTAAGTTATACATTTGAATGTTTTATGTTTAACTCACACCGGTGATCATTGAGTTTTTTAATACAAGTGATTTGTGAGTGATTATATTTGTTACTAAAAATTATGTTAACTCCCAATCGACAAGAATTAAACAAAAAAATTTGACTAAACAATCAAACAAAAGCAATCAAGCAATTGTGGAATTGGTGCAAATGCCTCAAAAGAATGAGGACTTCTTTGAAACAACCGAAAATTACAAAGTAAATGAAGCAAACAACACGTAATTTCAAAAGTGAAACTACTGAATTCACAAAAATTTACAGAGTACAGTAATGAACTACTCCTAAGAGAAACTACTCCTAAATTATGCGAAGTCTAAAACTAACTTTTTGATTGTTGTTTTATGATTGATCCTCTCTGCTCGTCTTCTTCTAGTCAATTTATAAGCATTGATCTTCGAGTAACTGCACCAAGGCAATTTTCCAATCCATATGCACACAGTTAATAGAAGTTACAACTCCTTCATTTGTGTCACACGTTGTGCCACCTACTGGCCTACTATTTGCAAAGTTGTTGTGTGTATCCTGCATTTCAATAAAACACACAAAAACAAAAACAAAAATAACAACAACAACAACAACAATAATAATAATAATAATAATATAACATATAAATATATGTGGTTATAATTTTATTTATCAAAAGATGATTTACGGTCTAAATTAACAGACCAAAATCAATAAGTTATAATCAATGAGATTAGATTTGTCCATAATCAATAGGTCGTAATCGATAGGAAAATAATTATGGTGCAAATAGTACCATACATTTATCTTGTATGAGTGAGTCCAAAGGAGGCCATGCTTTAAAGAGGATTACTTGTCAAAAAAAACAAAAACAAAAACAAAAAAAGAAAGAAGAAGAAACCAAAAGAAATGCCGACATATTGGGATGATTCCCCCACAATAGGAGTTCACACTTTCGGCCATCTTCTTCTTTCCCCCTTTCTATTCCAGCCAATATCCTGATTCTTCCCTCTAAAAATTGCCCTCAGTTAATTATTCATGATTCCATGTTAACAAGTGAAAGTGATAAATGCCTACACTATTATATAAAGAGCGTACACGATTTTTTATTATGAACACTTTTTTTTTTTTTTTGTACAAATTGTGTGAATTAAATAAAAGAAATAGATTAATGCTAAATTAAATTGGAAAAATCACTGAATAAGAATTCATGGGAAATTACATCTTGATGAACAGAAATATATATAACAAATTAAAATACTAAAATGAGAAAAGAAAACAAACTAAAACTTGTATGATACCACAGTCTTCTTAAAACAGATTCGTTGTCTTACCATGGATGCTGGAGATATGTCGGCGTTTGTCTCTCAAGACACGACGGTTTAAAACCTGTTGACGGAGAAGCATTTTCTGCTTAGCTTCGGAGAACTGACAATGACAACACTCTCTCATACAGAAAGAAAACATTATAGGAACGGACTGACTATAATATGAGAGTAAAAAAATTTGTACTCGAACCAAAGAGTATGGTCTCCTTTTATACACAATGGGGAAAATAGAATGAGAGAATTTAGCTTATTTTTGTGATAATATTCACAATGTTGAGCATACCCTTATATAGGCATCTTTAGTAAGACATATGACAAGGCCATGTGTACCTCATGACTTCTAAAACCATGTGTCTCTCATGGTCTAAGATACTGTGATGGTCATATGTCCCTCATGGTTAAGTCATGTGTCTTTCCTGATTAGACCATGTATAAAATGCTCAATCATCATAAGACCAACTTTATGAGGTAATTTTCATTCAATTCTCAAACTAAAAAACCATTTTTCTGTCCAACACACTTGATTAAATTTCATAAATTTATTTGGTTAAACTTCATGAATACAAAAATAAAATAAAAAAGCATTTCAAGTTATATCACCAAAAAAAACCTTTTATAGGCATATATAAGAATATGTAAGAACAGAAAGCAGATGTAACCATCTATCTCAATGCCATAAATAAATAAATATATATATATAATTATATGGGGGGATGTATTTTCTGAATACCAACACGTGGCATGGTGACGCCGACGTGTCATCCGAGGTGCCACGTGTCTTGGTAGTTATGCCAAGGTTATCTTTGGCGAGGCCGAGGTGATCTCCAAAGATATCGGAATCCGAGATAAGCGGATAAATGGATAAGGGGCAAGAGTCCTAGATAAAAGAGATGACTTTGCTAAGATAAGGATAAAGCTCTTAGAGGGTTTATCTTTGGAAGAATCCAAAGTAAGTATTGAATTGGAGTCCATAAAAGTCAAGCTTCTAGTGGGATTTGGATTGAGTAAACTATAAAAGAGAGGCACCCCCGTGGGTCTAAGGTACGCAGTTTTATACTCAAGCTTGTGAGTTTAGCACTTGATTATCTTTGAGAGATATACTGACTTGATCGTCGGAGTGCCCCGGGTAGAAGAACCACCGCCGGAGCCTTTTCTTTTTGTTACAGGTCTGTTGAAGCTATCTATTCTGCCGGTGCTCTCCAGCTGATTACTAGGCGGGCAGTGTGGTCAGAAAATTACCCACACAATTTGGCGCCGTCTGTGGGAATCTTAGAAGAATAGATGGCCAGTGACGGACAGAGGGAAAACATTGGAGGCGATACTCCCGCCAGGAGTGGCAGACCAATTGATCTTGACGTTGAAGGAGACAACCACAGTACAGAAAATCATGACCAGGGTCACGGAGAGAAAGATGTCGGCCAGGAGGGCGGTACTTCGAAGCCAACAGACCAAAGCAAGTATTATAACGAAGATAACCTTCAGGTATGGAGGGATAGGTGCCTACGGAGAGATGAGGAAGTAAAAGACTTGGCAAACAAGTTGGCAGATCTACAGTCAGTGGTCAACTTCATGATGCAAAACAATGTTATGCAGCCACTATACCCGCTGCAAGATACGCCGATGCCGGCAATTAACACCCAGAAGGGAGGAAGGAAAGCAATCCCCGAAGCCCCTCAGCACACCAGGAGTGGAAGGCACTCACACCGACCTTCCAGGGAATTCGGACGAGAGGAGCCGAGGCAAGAAGAGTCCCGAAAGACACATCAAATGAAGGATCCAGGGCATAAAGAACATCGGCATGTTCAAGGGCAGGCACTCTACTTTGACACAACCTATGGAGAAAGATCGAAACGGGCCCACCACGAGGCCGAAAGTAGTGTGCCAAAAAGATTGAAGTCAAGAGATAGCCGAGCTCCAGGTAGGAGTAAGGAAGACTTGAGGGATTACCTCAAAAGAAGGCAGCAGAATGTTGAAGCCGAGGTGACATCCCCAGTTAAGCCGAGAACACCGTTCTCGGTGGAACTGGACAAATTTGAAGCACCAAAGAGATTTAGTATGCCAAGGTTCCAAATTTATGATGGTAAGTCAGATCCCAACTTTCATGTTGGACTTTACCTGAACTCAATGGCATTATACAGTGGGAACGAGCCGTTGCTCTGCAAAGTATTTCCCTCATCCTTTGGGGAAATTGCATCTGATTGGTTCCATAAACTACCGAAGGGAAACGTAAAGACATGGGAAGGCCTAGCCGAGATGTTTGTGGCCAGGTTTGTAACAAACAAATTACAGCCCTTGAGGGTCGACGCCCTGATGGCTTTAAAAATCACCAAGGAAGAAAGCCTTAGGGCCTACGCGAAGAGCTACTACGAGGTGTTCAATCGAATACCCGAATGCAACCAAGAAATGGCGGTCGTGTCTTTCAAAAACTGCCTGAAAGATGACTACCCACTACGGAAATCTTTGGCAAAAACATTGCCAAAAAGCATGGAGGAACTCATGGCGAGAATCGAGAAGTACGCCAGAGCTGAGGAAGATACGTCGGGAAACAAAGAGATGAAGCAGGAGAAGGGAAACGGCTCGCCGAAGCGAGGCCGAGGTACCAACGGGCCAACCAAACAAGAAACAGAATTGAAGGGTAAACAGGCAGTGACGACGGTGTTCCGAATCCTTATCCATAAAGTCCTAGACCAAATACGAAATCAACCCTATTTTAGGGCACCGGCAAGAGCACCAGGGGAATTTATAGGAAGAAACGTTGGTAGGCGTTGTGCTTACCATAATAAAGAAGGACACCCAACTCAGGGTTGCAGAGCCTTAAAAGCACACTTAGAAGACCTAGTAAGGCAAGGCCATCTGAGGGACCTTGTTGATGAGGCCAGGACAAGAGAAGAACAGGCAAGATTGCCTCAAGCACTAACAGCACCGCCTCCCCCAGCACAGCAACCACAGGCAGGAGGACCACGGGTGGTTAATGTAATCCACTCAAAGGTGAACGAAAGCAACATTCGGGGAGAAACCCAAAGAGTAAAACACCTGCAGCACGTGAATCGGGTCGGATACAAAAGACCTCGGCCTGAAGAATGCCAAGGACCGATGATAACTTTCACGGAAGCCGACCTGGAGTTGGTCCAACATCCGCATAATGATGCCTTGGTAGTATCCCTCCAGGTTGGGGAATGCTAAGCGAAACGCATCCTGATAGATCAAGGCAGCTCTTGTGACATCATGTACATCAGATGTTACAAGGAGCTGGGCCTTCACCCTGACGACCTGGAACAATCCAGCAACCCTATGGTCGGCTTCAATGGAACACCGACATGGCCACTGGGCGCAGCAAGCGTGGAAGTACAAGCTGGTACTAAAAAGATCAAGACAGAATTTATGGTGATTGACACACCCTCGCCATATAACATCATCTTGGGAAGACCATGGTTACATGCAATGGGGGCAGTTCGTTCAACACTGCATCAACTACTACGGTTCCCAATAGAGCATGGGATTGAAAAAGTCAGAGGCAATCAACTGCAGGCAAAAACTTGCTCCATGGCAGCAATGAAGACTACTTGCAGCATTCGAAAGCCAAAAGAGGCAAAGATTAAAGACGAGGACATGGAGGTCCTAGAAGATGTCGGCAAGGAGCCAACCGAAAAGAGTGAAGAGACACTAAAGAAAATCCTTGTCCAGGAGGGCGATGAAGAACGCTTCTTTCTTCTCGGTTCAGGCTTAGCCGAAGAAGAGGAAAGAGAACTGGAAGATTTTTTGAAAGCCAACATTGAGGTGTTCGCCTGGATACCTTACGAAATGCCTGGCATTGACCCCGAGGTCACTTGCCACAGACTAAATGTCGACAGGTCGGCAAAACCTGTAATTCAACGAGCTAGAAGACCGACGTTGATGCACGTCGAAGCAGTAGCAGAAGAAGTAGACAAACTTCTGGAGGCCAGGGCCATCCGAGAAGTTCACTACCCGACATGGCTATCCAACACAGTAGTAGTGAAAAAGAAGAACGGCAAATGGAGGGTCTGTGTAGACTTTACCAGCCTCAACAAAGCCTACCCCAAAGACAGCTTTCCTCTGCCCAAGATTGACCAGCTAGTAGATGCAACTTCAGGGCACGAAAGAATGAGTTTTTTGGATGCATACAGGGGGTACCACCAGATTGCCATGTACCCTCCAGACGAGGAGAAGACCGCGTTCATCACCCCTAAAGGCTTGTACTGTTACAAGGTAATGCCTTTTTGGTTAAAAAACGCAGGAGCAACATACCAAAGGTTAGTAACAAAGATGTTCAAGCACCTGATTGGCAAAACGGTAGAAGTCTACATCAATGACATGGTTGTGAAGACCAAGGAATCTAAGGGCCATCTTGCCAACCTAAAAGAAGTCTTTGATATACTTAAAACATACCGGCTCTGACTCAACGCATCAAAGTGCGCGTTTGGAGTTGGATCAGGTAAGTTTTTAGGGTATCTGGTAACAAGAAAGGGCATTGAGGCCAGCCCAGACCAAATCAAGGCCATCCTAGAGCTGAAGAGCCCAACGTCGGCAAAACAGGTTCAGATGCTTACTGGAAGGGCCGCAGCCCTAAACAGATTCATCAGCAGAAGCTCAGATAAGTGCAGACCCTTCTTCAACTTGGTGAAAAAAGCGACAGACTTTCTGTGGACAGAAGAATGCGAAACCGCTTTGACCGACCTAAAGAAGTACTTGACCACAACTCCAGTTCTTTCCAATCCAGAACCAGGGGAAGAACTGTTTTTGTACTTGGCAGTTTCAGAACAAGCAGTCAGTGCAGTACTAATTCGAGAAGAAAAAAGGGAGCAAAAGGCTGTTTATTATGTAAGTAAAACCTTGGCCGATGCAGAAACAAGGTATTTACCACTGGAGAAATTAATGCTAGCCTTAGTAATGGCTTCAAAGAAGTTGAACCATTACTTTCAGGTACACAAGATTGTGGTCTTAACAGAGCATCCACTGAAATCCTTGTTGCAGCAAGGAGACTTAACAGGAAGGATAGCAAGATGGGCCGTAGCCCTAGGTCAGTATGACCTGGAGTTCAGGCCGAGAACAGTAGTTAAAGGCCAAGTTTTGGCCGACTTCGTGGCAGAATTCACCCCCGAAACCATCGAACATCGGGCTCCGTTGAGCCAGGATGAGCATTGTCCCAGCAAGCAAGGAGAATCCCAGCCAAAAGTAAAAGAGCAAAGGAAGGAAAAGCTCAGACCCTGCAACATCTACATCGACGACTCATTCAAACTATTCGTCGATGGAAGTTCGAACCGACAAGGAGCGGGGGCAGGAGTACTACTGATATCTCCAGATGGAGAAATAATAGAACAGTCCATCCGTTTGGGGTTCAAGGCCTCAAACAATGAAGCGGAATACGAAGCATTAATTGCAGGGCTAAAACTGGCAGCAGCAGCAGAAGCAGATGAGGTAATAGTTTTTTGTGATTCATAACTTATTGTTAACCAGTGAACAGGTGAATTTGCAGCCAGGGACGAAAGGATGTCGGCATATGCAAAAGAGGTCATCAGATTGGCAGCCCTATTTCAGAACTGTCGACTACTCCAAGTTAGCCGAGATGACAACACCCACACCGACGCATTGGCTAACGTGGCAAGTTCAATACAGACTGGAAAAACAAGGACAATTATGATCGACTATATGTCGGGCCCGAGCATAAAACCAGAGAACACAGAGCAGCAAGCAATGTGTGTGGACATTGGGCCAAGCTGGATGGATGCAATTGTTGCATTCCTGAAAGAAGGAAAGCTGCCAGAAGATCGTAAGGAGGCACACAAAGTCAGATTGAAATCTGCAAGATTCGGTCTGACAGAAGATGGACATCTTTACAGAAGATCCTTTACTGGACCTCTTTTAAGGTGCGTACACCCTTTGCAGGTTGAAGATTTCCTATATGAAATTCATGAAGGAATTTGTGGAAGTCACGCTGGGGGCAGATCATTAGCCCACAGGGCCATTACCCAGGGGTATTGGTGGCCCTACATGCAAAAGGATGCTGAAGCCTACGTGAAGAAGTGTGAACAATGCCAAAGGTTTGCACCTTTGATACATCAGCCAGCTGCTGACCTAAACCCAGTATCCAGCCCTTGGTCGTTTGCCCAATGGGGCATGGATCTTGTTGGGCAACTTCCCCAGGCAACTGGGCAGAGAAAATACCTGCTGATGGCAACAGATTACTTTACGAAGTGGATAGAGGCAGAACCTCTTGCCAAAATCCGAGATGTGGACGTCAAGAACTTTATATGGAGAAACATCATCACCAGATTTGGCATTCCAAAAGCAATAGTTGCCGACAACGGAACACAGTTTGACAGTAAACTCATCAAGAACTTTTGTGCCAAATTCAAGATCAAGAATTACTTTTCAACACCAAGTTTTCCCCAAATTAATGGTCAAGCAGAAGCATCCAACAAAGTAATTTTGGATGGAATAAAGAAGAGGCTACAGGCAGCAAAAGGAAAGTGGGTAGACGAGTTGCCCAACGTGCTTTGGGCATATCGGACTACGCCGAGAAGATCAACAGGGGAATCCCCCTTTGCCATGACTTATGGCACAGAAGCTGTCATCCCATTGGAGATCGGCATCCCAGGGGTCAGGACCTAGGGAGTAGAGAATGGCACCAATGACATAGTCTTAGCCCGAGATCTGGATCTTCTGGAAGAACGAAGAGAAAAAGCCGCAATACAGCTTGCAGTTTACCAGCAACAGCTTGCCAGAGCTTACAACAAGAAGGTCAATCCAAGAGATTTTCAAATCGACGACCTAGTCCTGAGAAAAGTCGTCGGCAACAAGAAGGATCCCAGAGAGGGAAAGCTTGGCCCAAACTGGGAAGGACCGTACAGAATTACTTCGGTATTAGTCCATGGCGCTTATCGGCTTGAAGATAACGAGGGAAAAGCATTGCCAAGACCTTGGAACACTTGTAATTTGAAATTCTTTTATCATTAGATGTGCACTATTTTTGGCCGATGTCATCAATAAAATCTTTTCCCTTTTCTTTAAAATACATATGATGGATAAAGCAACATATTGGTATTTTTTTGAAGACATGAGTAATGAGAACCCAAGTAGAACTCAGGTTCACATTGGGGGCAGAAAGAAGACACAGATACTTAATTCACTTGTTGAAATTTGTAGCAATTTACAAGTTGGAGTTAAGCTGATTCCTTATCTTCACTTGTTGAAATTTGTAGCAATTTACAAACCGAAGTAAAGCCGAGGTTATTGGTTAAACACTTGTAGAAATTGACAAGTTGGTTAACCCGAAGAAGATGCTTAACACATGTTGAAATTTGTAGCAATTTACAAGATAACGTTAAGCCGACATGTGATCATATGTTGAAATTTGCAGCAATTTACAGGTTGAGATAAAAGCTAAGTATATTGTTTAAACACTTGTTGAAATTTGTAGCAATTTACAAGCAGATCATTGTCATAACCTAAGAAAAATTTACAGTATATGTTAACACTTGTTGAAATTTGTAGCAATTTACAAGTAGGTTAGACCGAGATCACTGTTTGCAAAGTACTTGTTGAAATTACTTGTTGAAAATACTTATCGAAACTTAAGAAAAAGTCTGCAAAGTTGACATTGAATAGTATATGTTTTACACTTGTTGAAACTTATGAAAAGATTGCAGGTCAGTATCTTGCTGAAGTAAAGCTTGTAGTTATTACACCCGAGATATGTAACCCCGAGAAGATTGCACAAACAAGGAAAAAAGTATGTAAATCATGCAAAATATTCTAAGTATAGAAACCACGCAGAAGCAATCAAAGAAAAGACAAAGATTCAAGCATTAAGAAAAGGAAAGCCGAGTTAACATTTACAAAATTGTGAGGCACGTCGGCCACGCAAAAGCTTACATTGTTCAGAAAAGATAAAGGAAAAAACAAAATACAAGTAAGCAAAAGAAGAACATAAAGCTAAGCGTCTTCTCCTCCAGATTGTTGGATTTGGAGATCAGATACAACCTCGGCCTCTTTCTCTGCCGCTATTTCGGCGTCAATTTCCTGAAGAGTTTATTCGACAGTCTTAACCTCGGAAAGAATATCGGTTGGAACAGTGTCAGAAATAGCTTCAGGGATAACCTCATCACCTTCTTCATCTTGAGTCAAGTCAAGGACTTGCTCATTCTGAGGAGGGGACTTAGCCCCATCAGCATCCTTTGGTTTTCTGACCAAAGCTTCATCATCTTCCTCATCAGCATCCTCAGTCTCAGATTCAGATTATCCTCTAGGTTGACTTGATAGAGGAGGAGTGGGGAATGGCAGAGGAATAGCATCGGCATTGCGGAAGGGTGAGTCAACAGGAAGATCAAGTTTCTTTATCAGGGACATCCAACCAAGGGAGAAGCCTCTGTTGCATGCCTGCCTGACCTGAAGTTTATACTCCTCAGTAACGTCGGCCATGCACTGGGCGTAAGCCCTCTCATCAGCTTCCTTGATCTCGGCTTTTTTGGTGGCCAGAGCCTTCTGAAGCTCTTTTTCGGCCAGGGCCTTTTTTACCTCGGCTTCTTTTTTCTCGGCCTCGGCAACTTTTCGGATAGCTTCAGCAGACTCCGCTTTTTCTTCGGCCATCTGTTGGGCCTTAGTGGCAGCCTCGGCCTGATCTTCCAGCTTCTTTATCTTTTTCAGAACAGTTTTGTTTTCCTTTTTCAAGGCAGAAACCTCCCGCCTCATGTCGGCCAACTTCTCCCTCGTTTCAAAAGCTTGCATGGAGAGAGAATGTGTATATTGAATGGCCTGAAATAACCCAAGAGAAAAATTATTACACAAACCTTGCAAGTATAGGAAAAAGGGACAAAAAGACAAATTACCAAATGGGGGAACTTACTTGTACAGAGCATTGGAGCATGAGGGCGTAGTTCTCATACTCGCTCATCTTGGCATTTCGCTCAAGATCACCAGGAAGGAGAACAGCAGTACTAAGTGCCACGCCGACGTTTATGTCTTCGGCACTATCAGAAGGTAGAACAGGCTTGTCCTCCAGAGTGATTTGAGGCACCCAGGGGACTCTTGGTACTTTGGAACCCGAGGTCGTCGCAGACGATGACCTCGGCTTCTTCGATTGAGTGGACTCTGACGGCTGGGCCTCAGCAGACCTCTTGGCAGAAGCAGAAGCAATCTTTTTACTCATAGCCAATTATGAGATGGGCAGAGCGTCCTCAACCTCAATCTCAGCGGCTTTGGCCTTGGGCTGAGCCTTTTTAATTCTCTTCGGCTTTGGTGGGGGCATGGTTTGCGTCGGTTAAGCGTCAGTATCCGTGGGAAGGTCGGCTAGGAGATCTTGGGCAACAGGCTTCGGGCGACCCATCTTAGCAGTTTTGACGAGTCGTCGCCGACGCTTCCTTTCTGGTATTGGGATTAAGTATGGGGCTGAAGTTGTTGGTTGGTCGGCTGGATTCGAGGTTGACCCTTGGTCAGCCCGAGATGTTGATGCTGTTTGTAGAGTGGTAACAGAGGGAGGAGATAGGCTCTTCTTCTTTCTTTTTGGGACGTCGGGCAGTGTGGATTTGTATGTCTGAATAAAGTTCAGAAGGAGAGGTGCTTTCCTTTTGTAGACAGGCAAGTCCAAGAGCCTTTTCAGATCCTTGCTAAGAACGTAGGATTGGCGAAAGTCTTTCAGTAACTTACGAACGTCTGCAAGAAGAAACAAACATTAGAAACAGATTAAATATTGAAGACTTGAACAGAAACAACTAAAGTATTGACATTGGGCTCTTACCCTTGCCCTCTTCAATAGATTGGGGAAGAGGGTAGAGATGGGCGTCCTCGTCTGGGCCAAACTCCCAATTTCCCGAAGCAATAACGTAGTCATCTCCAGCCCCCTTGTTAGAGTCTGGGAGGTCAGCTACGATTTTGTATTCTGTCGACCTCGGCTTAAAATAATAAACGAAGCCTTTTTCCTTCAGGCTAAGGGGGCACATGGTATAACAGAACTGAATGTCGGCCAGGGTAATCCTAGCGTTCTCCTGCCTAGCCAAAGCTATGATGCCATTGATCACTCGATAAGAGTTTATGGCGAGTTGCATAGGGTTCAACTTGTAAAAGTGAAGAATTTCGCGAAAAAGAAGGTTAAGTGGGAGCCGGAGTCCGCACTCAGTAAAAGCTACTATAGGAAAGGGCATTGAATCATCTGTGGGCATGATAGAGTCATTATCTTCAACCAGCCTCAGATGGACATCGGCAGGAATTGAGAACTCCCGCCTGAAATACTCAAGTTTGGTCGGGGTATCTACCCTATGTCTCCACATACCCATAACGTCGGCCTAAAATCAGAGGGCTAGGTCTCAGAAAGAAGGTATTCTTAAAGGGTTATTGGAACCTCGGCAAAAACCTAAGAGAGTATTGGTACGGCTTGTTTCAGTTTTCCCTAAATTAAAGGGTCTACAAACAAATCCCAAGCCTAAGAACTATGAAGATGAAGATCAAAGGCACAGATCTGGAAAGGAAAAACAGAAAACAAGAAACAAAGTATGACGTTTCAGAAACGAAGAACAGAGGTATGGTTCTCAAAAGCAAAAGAAATACAGAAGTAAAAGGTCAAGAACAGTGGCAAGAAAAGTATTAAAACAGTGCAAGTGTTCAAGATATGAGTAAAGTCATGGAATAGACGCATCCAGATGAATAGTTCAACAAATTAAAGGTTTGAACGGTGCAATAATGGCAGTAAGTAAATGAAAGCACATAAAAGAAATTGGAGGAACAGAAGCTTACCAGAACAAATGAAGCCGGAATGAAAGTCGCCGAGGTAAGGCAACGGTTGCAGACAAGACGGAACGACGAAAGCTTCGCTGGAAAGGAAGAATGAAGACAGTTACAGAGCTTGGAGCTAGAGCAATGGCGGGTTTGAGAAAGTTTAGAGAGAGAGAGAGAGCCAGAAAATCGAATGCAAAAGTAAAGAAATGAAAATGGAGAGAAAAGTTTTATCAAAAACTTGAAACGGCGGCAAAAGCAGGGCATTTATTACGCCTGGAGCAACGCACACGTCAGACGGCGCAGATGGGTGAAATACAGCTTTCAGGCGCGTCACAGACACGGGCCAATGAGGATAAAGCACGTAAGGGGGACGGTTGAGAAAAGGTGCATGACAGCTCATGCGCGTGGAGGAGTTCATTTGAGTTCTTGTTCTTTGATGAAGGCATGTCGGCCTAAAATGAATGATCTCGGCCAAAAAAGTTCTCACGCCGAGGTACTGAAAGAAAATACAGATATAGGTTCCATCACCTCAAAATGCCGAGGTAATAGAACCTAGGGGGCAGTTGTGGGGATGTATTTTCTGAATACCAACACGTGGCATGGTGACACCGACGTGTCAGCCGAGGTGTCACGTGTCTTGGTAGTTTTGCCGAGGTTATCTTTGGCGAGGCCGAGGTGATCTCCGAAGATATCGGAATCCGACCATGCTTGAAGAAAAGATAAAACTCTTAGGGAGTTTATCTTTATCTCTTGAAGAATCCAAAGTAAGTATTGAATTGGAGTCCATAGAAGTCAAGCTTCTAGTGGGACTTGGATTGAGTAAACTATAAAAGAGAGGCATCCCCGTGGGTCTAAGGTACGCAGTTTTATACTCAAACTTGTGAGTTTAGCACTTGATTATCTTTGAGAGATATACTAACTTGATCGTCGGAGTGCCCCCGAGTGGAAGAACCACCGCCGGAGCTTTTTCTTTTTGTTACAGGTCTGTTGAAGCCATCTATTCTGCCGGTGCTCTCCAGCTGATTACTAAGCGGGCAGTGTGGTCAGAAAATTACCCACATAATATATATATAATTCAAACCTTCAAGATTGATACCCGGTTTATCCCACAATTTGATCATTTCAAGGCATCTTTCTAACATTGAAAATGGCAAAAAAATTAAAATAAATACATAAACTAACAGGGCCATAATCAGCCGGGATATGGGGGTTTGGAGAATGCCTAAGCAGCTGATAAATTCAGAAACGATCAAACCTAGGCATGTTTGATTGGATGAATTAGAGTATTGGATTAGGATTATTAATCTGTAAGTCTAATTATCTTATATTTATTTTAACATTTTAGTTTAGGGTTGTTAATCCAATGAATAATTAATCCAACAAAATTGTAGGATTATTAGTAATGGGGTAGGGGGTGGGATTATTAATCCCATGGATAATTTATCATATTAATCTAATTGAATAGTGAATACCACACTAATTTGATAGGATTATTAATACCTCACTATTAGTCTTGTAAATCAAACATGACCTTAGGATGTGTTTGTTTTGAAGGATTAGGGTGTGAGATTGGACTATTAGTCCCACTAGACTAATAGTCCATTGTTTGTTTCAATTTTTTGGCTCCGGACTATTAGTCTCATATTTGTAGGACTATCCTATCTCATGGGGGGATTATTTCCACGAGATTGGTATCCCATGGGATTAGGCTCTGAAATGTCCATTTTACCTCATGCAATTACTTAGCAAACAATTAGAAAATGATAAAATAGTCTTTTGAACATTTATAAATTATATTTTTAGTGTTGTTAATTTAAAATTATATATTAAATAAAAAAATTTACTTATAAATTATAAATTATAAATTTAATTTAATTAAAAATAATAAATTAAAAATTATGGCCTTATAAATTAAAAAATTTAGTGTTATTAAATTATAAATTATAGATTACAAATTTAAAATTATATATTAAATAAAAATTATAAATTACAAGGGTAAAATAGTATTTTGAACGTTTATCCTTATCCAGTTTAACCAAACATTGGAATCACTAAAAATAGTCCAATCCAGGCATCTAATCCCATGATTAAACAAACATAGGATACAAATCCAATCTAACCAAATAGTCCAAGAACAATATATCACAAAACTAATATCCTGATAGATTACAATCCCCCTTATCCAGTCCGTCCAAACAAACACAACATTAATTTAGAATTTCATGAACAACTTTTGTAAATCCTAAAATAAGCCACCATACAATTAATGCAATGCAAACACACGATGAAATGCAAACACACAATGAAGACTACACACTAAAGCTGACAGTAGAAAATTTTGATAATTGCCGGTGATAAGAATTCAGAAAAACACGACAAACTAAGGCCTTAGTTTTAAAGCCTCTTGTTATTTCTTGTTAACCCAAACCTGAGAGGAAAAAGAGGATCATAAGAGTTCTCTCCAACATGCATTGGCAATTGTTCAACACTTTTAAACCACGTTACCGGAAGTCGCCCTCGGAACTCATAATCTCCGAAGACGACATTTGTGATTCCACCTCCTTCGCTGCCAGGCAACCACGCAGCAACCAGACCATCTATCTTCTCCAAAAGTTTGGGCTTTAGAGTTAAGGGCCTTCCAGAGATGAGAATCGCCAATGTGGGAACTCTGTCAGCAATCGAGATAATGAGTTCAGTTCCGTTATATTCACATTTCACACACCTTTCTCATTTTCCTTTTCAAATTTCTTTCCAAATCTCCCAATCACAACGTAAAAGGAATTATGAGTTCTGGGTCATCGCCACTGCCTTCTACATATGGAGATTCACCCACTGCCACAGTGGCAAAAGAGAAATCTTGACCAGTAAAGGTGTCTGGTGATGGGTTTTTCTCGTATACCACTTCAGTTTTCTCTCCTCCTGTTTCTTTGATAGCGTCCAAACTGGCTGTACCTAGATTGTTAATGATCTCATAAGTCCAAACACTCACAAAACAAATGTAAATACATACATCATACATAGCAAGTACCAACTAAAACAAATATGCAAATGAGAATAGTTAGGGATCATGAAAAATTTTTCATAAAAATGATCATGAAATATTTATGATTTTTGGATTACCTTGATTAGTGTGTGGTGCTTTATTTTAAGTGTAATTCAAGAGTCATAAATCTTTCATGATCACTTTCATGATAGTTTTTTTCATGATACCTCAAATTGGTTAATTATTTATTAAGAGTTTCAGCACAAAACAGGACTGTAGTGTTCAAAATCAAAACTAAAATAACATTAAGTTATATGGATTAAATTTTGTACAAACAATTATTTTGTGGGTAAATTACACTCGCCTAGATTTCTGATAATTACAGGACCTTTCCTACAGTTTCAATAATTATAGAAATTACCTTTACTTTTGAAACTATTATTAAGATTCCTCCCACCATTATTAATCTTTTCTTAATTTATTTAACTGAATATGATGACGTCATGCTGATTAAATTGTATAGAATATGATGATGTCAAATAGTAAATGATGTCAAATAGTAAATTTTACTCACCTTTCCTGAGGTTTTTCAATTATTAAATCCTATGCAATATTTAAAAAAATTCTAAATTGTTAAGACAAGCATATATATAGTAGAATAACCAAAAACATTACCTTATCTAAAAAAAAAGAGCTAATAAATTCACTATAGCAAATAGCAACACCATAGTAGTGTATATAGTAGAATAACCAAAAACATTACCTTATCTAAAAAAAAAGAGCTAATAAATTCACTATAGCAAATAGCAACACCATATAAGTTGTTATTATTTTTATTATTATTATTATTATTATTATTTGTTCTCTTCTCTATTATTTTCCTCAATTTTTTTTATCATTTTTTCTCTTTCATTAATGATAGCTAGCATCACCCAATATCATAGCAACTTACAAAACATGAATTTTTCTTTTGTTTTGTAAACATATTTGTGTACGAATTTTTTTTAAGAAAAATAAACATAAAGTGGAGGTGAGTGTAATTTATCCTTATTTTGTTACTAATTTTTTTGTCAGGTACAATAAGGTGGAGGATGGTGTTGTCTATTATTATATATGTGCAAATATAAAACAAAAACCTCCACATTTTAATAATATTTGCAACATGGACAGATAGCTATAGTAAAGCTGTTCTTAAAAATAAAAAAAAATAAAAAAAGATAGAAAAAGACAAAACACATGGAGAAAAAAAGATAAATTAATGCTATTTTAAAGCTCTTCTCTTACAATTCTAAAACATTTTTCATAATATGCTTTAAGTACAGAAGAGAAATGCATTCTTAAAAACTTGAAACAGAAAGTTTGTGCTGCTTCTTCTCTTCCTCCCTTTTTCCCCCTCTTTTTTTTTTTTTTTTTTTAATAATAAACAATATTTTTTTGGGAGTTTAAGAATAAAAGAAAAAAGACAAAACACAAGAAGAAAAAAGATAAATTAATGCTATTTTAAAGCTCTTCTCTTGTAGTTCTAAAACATTTTTCATAATATGCTTTAAGTACAGAAGAGAAATGCATTCTTAAAAACTTGAAACAGAAAGTTTGTGCTGCTTCTTCTCTTCCACCCTTTTTCTCCCTCTTTTTTTTTTTTTTTTTTTTTAATAATAAACAATATTTTTTTGGGAGTTTAAGAATAATAATAGTGATCTATGCTGGGCATTACTGCTACAAACAAACACATACCGATGGTAATTCTGCCACTGGTTCCAGTCCAATTAAATGTCCAACCCCCGCACTGACATCCAAGATCATCAGCATGCGTTCCAGCTACAAGAATCTTTTGTAGAATTCCTATCTGACGGAAGAAATGGTTTATTTGTAGAGTAATCTCATGGATCTCAAATAATATATTAAATATTTTATCAAACTTTTTATGTGGTTGTAGGATTCATATATATATACGTAGATTTGTATGAATTTTACAACAAATTTAATAAAAATTTGATAAATTATTTAAAATTCATAACATTTTCTTTATTTGTGCCCTTTCCATTCTTCAGCAGTACCAAGGACTTGCGAACTGCTTCAAGTGCTAGTTCTCTGTGCATCTGAAACATTATTACAAAGGCCAAACTTTAGAATAAGGAATGAAAATGTTTCTTTTCAAATTCACTAGGCAAAAAGCTCTTATGTCTAATTCAAGTATCGTAATTGTGTGAGTGAATTTTTGACCACACTGTCAATTTAGTATTCAATTAGAGAGTACTGACAGAATAGATGGCGCCTGAATAGCCTGTAACAGAAAGAAGAGATTCCGGTGGTAGTTCGTCCACCCAGGGCACTCCGACGATCAAGTTAGTTAAATATCTAACAAAGATAACCAAAGTGCTTAACTCACTATTCAGAATATGAATTGCGTACCTTCGACCCATTGGGGGTGCCCCTCTTTTATAGCCAACTCAATCCTAGTCCCAATAGAAGCTTAACTTCAATAGACTTCAACTCAGTGCTTATCTTGGATTATCCAATAGATAAAAATAAACTCCCTAAAAGCTTTATCCTTATCCAGGCTGAGGTCCTTCCTCATTCTAGGACTCTTGTCCCTAATCCGCTTATCCCGAACTCCGATATCTTCGGAGATAATCTCGGCCTAGCCGAGATCACCTCGGCGTCACCTTGGCCACGTGTTGGTACTCAGAAAATATATCCCCACAACTGCCCCCTAGGTTCTATTACCTCGGCATCCTGAGGTGGTGGAACCTATTTCATCATATCGTATAGCATGTCGGTTATCTTGCTGTATCATCCATTTACCGAGGTCATAATACGTCGACTTCACACGACTAGGTCCTGTAGTCTGTCTCATCAAGGCTTTTAGAACCAATGACCTTGTTTTATTCGAGTTTATTTAGCCGAGATCCTCCTACCAGCTGAGGTCATTGCTTCATTAAACCAAGAACTCCAAGAGTTTTATCACGCGTATGAGCTGTCACGCGAAATAAATCAACCATTTTTGCTACGCGTCTTCCCCTCACTGGATCGTACTCGATACGCGCCTGTAAGTTGTCTTGTGTCTGGGTGCGTCGTCTGACAAGCACGTAGCCTTAGACGCATTGATGGTATTTTGCCGCCATTCTCCACGTTTTGATCAAAATCAATTCTCTCTCTCTGTCTCTTCATTTTTTGCATCATCGTTTCTGAAGTATCCAACTTTTTCTCTCTCTCTAATCTGTCTGTGTTCAAGCTTTTTTAGCTCTGCAACTTGCTCCGTTCACCTCCTCCGACGTGATTTTCACCGCTTCATCGCTTTTGTAACCATCGTCTGACTTTAGCGATTCTCATACCGGCCTCACTTTCTCTGGTAAGCCACTATTCTTCCTGGTTTTCAGTTCTTGATTTCACTGTGAACTCTGTTGTATTTTACAAACTTGCTTATGTCTTCGATCATTTTTAATCTGTACCTTGATTTGCACCATGTGTTTGAGTATGTTTGCTTCGTGATTCTTTTTTTGCCCAATCTTTTCTCTAATATTCACACACTACTCACAAATTTGTTCACTTTTGGCACTGTTCTTGGCTTCGCACCCTTGTGCACACTTTGTCACAATGTTCTTGATAGTTCGTCACTGTTCTTGATTCTGAAACACGTTCTTGTTTTCTGTTTTTTGTGTCTTTTCCAGGTTCGTGCCTTCAATCTTCGTTTCCGTAGATCTAGGTTTAGGATTTGCTTGTAGAACCCACAAATTTTTAGGAAAAACTGAAACACATTCCCCTTAAGATCTCCACAAATTCTTACCCCAGCTCACATTTAGGTTTTAGCCGAGGTCCTTAAAAAACTGTCACAAAACACTTCATTCCAAAATCCTACACCTTTCCCTCAGGCCGACATCATGGGTATGTGGAAGCATAGAGTAGACACCCTGACCAAGTTAGAATACTTTAGGCGGGAGTTTTCCATCCCTGCAGACGTCCACCTCAAGTTGACAGGGGAGGAGGATTCCATTATGCCCGATGTGAACCTCATGCCTTTCCCAGTAGTGGCCTTTATCGAGTATGGACTTAGGTTTCCACTTGACACCTTTTTTCGAGAAATCCATCATTACTATAAATTGAACCCAATGCAGCTTACCATCAACTCTTACCGAGCTATCAACGGTATAATAGCCTTAGCCAAACAAGAGAATGTTAGGGTTACTCTTGCCGATATCCAGTACTGCTACGCTATGTGTCACCTGAAATCAGAAAAAGGCCACATCTATTACCTCAAGCTGAGATCCACTGAGTACAAGCTCATTACCGACCTCCCAGACTCAAACAAGGGTGCTAGAAAAGATTACTTCATCGTCTCGGGCAACTGGGAGTTTCAACCAAACGATGACCTCCACCTTTATCCCCTAAGCCGAACAGTTTTTGGGAAAGGAGATGGTAAAAGCCAAGTGTCACATTTCCTTGCTCTCTTTTTTAGAGTTTTCAATATTTTGTTCTAATGTCAGTGCTCTTCTTTTTGCAGTTCTTCCCCAGCCATCAAAGGGCTTTTGCAAGTCTTTCTTCCCCAGCAAGAACTTGAAGAAGCTATTGAATTTTCCCATCCACAACCGGAGAGCCCCTCTGCTACTCAATTTCATTCCTACTTACAAGTCGGTTCTTCCCGACGTTCCAAAGAAGAAGAAGAGTCAGTCTCCTCCGTCTACCACTACTCCTCCAGCAACCTCGTCATCTCGGCCAGCTCAAGGGTCAACCTCTGATCTAGCAAAGTAGCCATCTACCTCAGCTCTACAACTGATCCCACCATCTCAACGCCGACGATGACGCCGAACTGTTTTTGCTGCTGAGATGGGCTGCAAGAAAGCAGTCGCTGAAAACCTCTTGGCCGACATCCTATCCTCCGTCGACGCTCAACCAGCACCAACTCAGCCTCCAAAGTTGAAACAAAAAAGGCTGAAGAAGGCTCAGCCAAAGGCAACGGTGACTCAAATTGATACTGAGGACACCTTGCCAATTTCAAAATTAGCTTCGAGCAAGAAAACCCCCTCCGTCCCCGAGAAGAAGCCCGCCGAGGCCGAACCATCCCAATCAGATCAAAGAAGCTGAGGTCCGAATCTGCCATGATCTTGAGGCCCGTGAAAGCAGATGCCCCCAGATCACCATCGAGGACACGCCGGTCAAAGCTGGAGATAGTGCGACTGATCTTGAAGTCGGTGTCGCCCTCTCAACGGCTTTGCTCCTTCCAAACGATCTCAGCCGCAATGCCGAGACGAGCGAGTACGAAAACTTCACTCTGATGCTCCAGCACTCTGTTTAAGTAAGTCTTCCACACTTGGTATTTTTCTTTTTCCATTCTTTCATACTCAGAGGATTTTACTAACTTTTGTTCTGCTGACTTTCTTTCAGGCGATCCAGCACGCCCACTCCTTTTCAATGCAAGCTTTTGAGATGAGGAATGAGTTGGCCGACAAAATCAGGGAAGTCGTTGTTTTACAAAAGTCCCTCAACAGGGCCAAGGACAAATTGAAGACCTTGGCAGATCAAGCCGAGGCAGCTGTAAAGGCTCAGGATGAGGCTGAAGAGAGAGCTGACGCCGCGGAGGCCATTAAGAAGGTCCTTAAAGCCGAGAAGAACGAGGCCTTAATAAAAACTACTGAGGCTCAAGCCGAGCTCCGGGCTACCCTGGCCACAAAAGATGCCGAGCTCAAGGCCGTCGATGAGAATGCATACAATGAGGGGGTGGCTGATGTCACGGCGGACTACAAAAAACAAGTGAAGCAAGCATGCAACAAGGGTTTCACCCTTAGTTGGATGGCTGCCCTCAAGAAGTTGGACGTCCCCAAGGACTCCCCCCTCAAGAATGCCGACGTCCTCGCTTTGCCATTGCCCCCCCTACTCCAAGCCAATCCGAAGACAATTTTAAGTCTGAGGAGGAAGCTTTGGTGAGGAAATCGAAGGAAGCTGCTAGGGCCAAGTCCTCTACTCCAAATGAGCAAGTCCTGGACTTGACTCAAGATGAAGAGGGTGAGGAGGTCTCCAAAGATGCTACTCCTGAGAAGGCAACATCGGTCCCGCCTATTGCCAATAAGAGCCTCGACCAAACTCTTCAAGAAATAGATGCCAAGCTCGCGACTGAGAAGGCTGCCGAGATGTCTTCTTAGCAGTCTTTCGAACTCCAGAATCAACCAGCCAGCGGCGCCGAAGAGTCTTAGTTTTGATGTTTGTCTCCGTCTTTTTGTACTTTGTACTTTGGTTTTCTTCATTTTGGAATATTTGTAAGTTTTCAGTTGGCCGACATTCCATCTTTTGAATGTTAATACAACTTCCTCTCCTGAATGCTTGTATCTCTGTCTTCCTTTTACTGTCTTGTATGATTCTATACTTAGAATAATTTGAATGTCTTCAACATACACTTTATCTATACGATCTTCTCGGGGTGATATACCTCCGTTATACCCACCAACGGTTTATCTCAACCTAGACTTAACACCAACATCCTTCAACATGACCTAGGTTTAACTTCAACTTGTGAATTTTTCTTAAATTTCATCAAGTGTAAAACATGATCTCGGTTTAACTTCAACTTGTAAATTTTTCTCAAATTTCAACAAGTGTTAAACATGATCTCGATTTAACTCCAACTTGTAAATTTTTCTCAATTTTCAACAAGTGTTAAATATAATCTCGGTTTAACTTCAACTTGTAATTTTTTCTCAAATTTCAACATGTGTTAAACATGATCTCGGTTTAACTTCAACTTATAAATTTTTCTCAAATTTCAGCAAGTGTTAAACATGATCTCTGTTTAACTCCAACTTGTAAATTTTTCTCAATTTTCAACAAGTGTTAAACATAATCTCGGTTTAACTTCAACTTGTAAATTTTTCTCAAATTTTAACAAGTGTTAAACATGATCTCGGTTTAACTTCAACTTGCAAATTTTTCTCAAATTTCAACAAGTGTTAAACATGATCTCGGTTTAACTTCAACTTGTAAACTTAAGTTTCAACAAGCGTTAAACATGACCTCGGTTTAAGTTCAACTTGTAAACTTAAATTTCAACAAGTGCTAAACATGATCTCGGTTTAACTTCAACTTGTAAATTTTTCTCAAATTTCAACAAGTGTTAAATATGATCTCGGTTTAACTTCAACTTGTAAACTTAAGTTTCAACAAGCGTTAAATATGACCGCGGTTTAACTTCAACTTGTAAACTCAAGTTTCAACAATTGTTAAACATGATCTCGGTTTAACTTCAACTTGTAGATTTTTCTCAAATTTCAACTAGTGTTAAACATGATCTCGGTTTAACTTCAACTTGTAAACTTAAGTTTCAACAAGCGTTAAACATGACCTCCGTTTAACTTCAACTTGTAAACTCAAGTTTCAACAAGTGTTAAACTAATTTTAGCTTGTACATTCTACCTTTCCAGGAATCATTTTCCAACTCTCTGCCCCCTAATGTGAACTTAAGTTCCACTTGAGTTTTCATTATGCATGTATTCTAGAAACATCGTCAACCATCTTATCAGTCATAAGTGTAAAAAAAAAAACAAGCTAAAACTTTATTTATTACTTTGGCTAATAACAAAGAATAAGAAAGTCTAATGATAAAAAAATTTCAGATTGCAAGTATTCCAGGGCCTTGGAAACTCTTTGCCTTCATTATCTTCATGTCGATATGCCCCATTGCTCAATACCGAGATGATTCTATAGGGTCCCTCCCAATTCGGGCCAAGCTTGCCTTCTCTGGGATCCTTCTTGTTGCTGATGACCTTTCTCAAAACGAGGTCACCGACTTGAAACTCCCTTGGGTTGACCTTCTTATTATAAGCCCTGGCAAGTTGCTGCTGGTATGCCGCCAGCTGAATTACAGCTCTCTCTCTCTTCTTTCTTCTAGCAGATCCAGATCTCGGGCTAATAATACATCATTAGTCCCATTCTCTACTCCTTGAGTTCTAATTCCTGGGATGCCAACCTCTAGTGGAATTACTGCTTCTGTGCCATAAGCCATGGCAAATGGGAATTCCCCCGTTGATCTTCTCGGCATAGTCCGATATGCCCAGAGTACACTCGGCAATTCATCCACCCATTTTCCCTTGCTGTTTGTAGCATCTTCTTTATCCTATCCAAGATAACTTTGTTGGACGTTTCTGCTTGTCCATTGCTTTGAGAAAAACTTGGGGTCGAAAAAGAATTATTGATTTTGAATTTTGCACAGAAGCTCTTGATTAGCTTACTGTCGAATTGTGTTCCATTGTCTGCAACTATTGCTCTTAGAATCCCAAACCTGGTGATGATGTTCTTCCATATGAAGCTTTTCACATCCACGTCTCGAATCTTGGCAAGGGGTTCAGTTTTTATCTACTTGGTGAAGTAATCTGTTGCTACCAGTAAGTACTTCCTTTGCCCAGTTACTTGGGGCAACTTTCCAACAAGATCCATGTCCCACTGGGCAAACGGCCAAGGACTGGATACTGGGTTTAGGTCTGCTGCTGGTTGGTGTATCAGAGGTGCAAACCTTTGGCACTTTTCACACTTCTTGACATAGGCTTCTGCATCTTTCTACATGTAAGGCCACCAATACCCCTAGGTAATGGCCGTATGAGCAAGTGATCTGCCCTCAGCGTGTCTTCCACATATTCCTTCATGTATTTCGTACAAAAAATCTTCAACTTATGAAGGATGTACATAGCTCAAAAGGGGTCCAGTGAAGGATCTTCTGTAGAGATGTCCCTCTGCTGTCAGACTAAATCTTGCCCATTTCAATCTAATCTTGTGTGCCTTCTTGTGATCATCTGGTAGTTTTCCTTCTTTCAGGAATGCTATTATTTCGTCCATCCAGCTTGGTCCTATGTCCACATACATTACTTCACGCTCTGTCGTCAATGGTTCGATGCTCGGGCCCGACAAGTAGTCAACCATTATCGTCCTTGCCTTTCCAGGTTGTATTGCACTAGCCAAGTTGGCCAGGGCATCGGCGTGACTGTTATCATCTCGACTAATCTGCTGTAATTGGAAATTCTGAAATAGGGCCATCAATTTGCCGACCTCCTTCACATAGTCCGGCATCCTTTCGTCTCGGGCTGCGAACTCGCCTGTTGTGTGGTTGACTATAAGCTGAGAGTCACAGAAGACTATCACCTCATCTGCTTCTACTGCTACTACCAGTTTCAGTCCTGCAATCAGTGCTTCATACTCCGCTTCATTGTTTGAGACCTTGAACCCCAAACGAATGTATTGTTCTAGTATCTATCCATCTGGAGATACCAGTACTACTCATGCCCCCGCTCCTTGTCGGTTTGAACTCCCATCAACAAACAGTTGAAAGGAGTCGCCGAAGTAAATGCTGCAAGGCCTGAGTTTTTCTTCCTTCCTTTGTTCTGTTGCCCTCGGCTGGGCTCCTCTTTGCTCGTTTGGACATCGTTCACCTTGGCTCAACGGAGCCCGATGTACTATGGATCCTGGCGTGAACTCGGCTACGAAGTCGGCCAAAACTTGGTCTTTGATTGCTGTTCTGGGTCTGTATTCCAGGTCATACTGACTCAAGGCCACTGCCCACCTGGCTATTCTGCCTGTCAGATCTCCCTGCTGTAATAGGGACTTCAATGGATGTTCAGTTAGCACCACAATTTTGTGGGCTTGAAAGTAATGGTTCAGCTTCTTTGAAGTCATTACTAAGGTCAGCGTTAACTTCTCCAAGGGTAAATACCTAGTTTCTGCATCAGCCAGGTTTTGCTTACATAATAAACAGCCCTTTGTTCCCCTTTTTCTTCTCGGATTACCACTGCGTTTACCGCATGTTCCAAAATTGCTAAGTACAGGAATAGCTTCTCTCCAGGTTCTAGATTTGAGAGAACTGGAGCCATGGTCAAAATACTTCTTCAAGTTGGCCAGGGCGACTTCACATTCTTCTGTCCATAAGAAATCTGTGGCCTTCTTCACTAAGTTGAAGAAGAGTTTGCATTTGTCAGAACTTCTGCTCATGAACCCATTCAGGGCTACAGCCCTTCCAGTCAACATTTGTACTTGCTTCGCCGATGATGGGCTTTTCAGTTCTATGATGGCCTTGATCTGATCTGGGCTGGCCTCAATGCCCTTCTGGTCACTAAGTATCCCAAGAACTTACCAGATCCAACTCCAAATGCGCATTTCGATGCATTGAGTTGGAGCCGATATGTTTCGATGGTCCTTAGGTTCCCTGGTCTTCACGACCATGTCATCGATGTATACCTCCACTGTTCGGCTAATTAGGTGTCTAAACATCTTGGTTACCAATCTCTGGTAAGTTGCTCCTGCATTTTTTAACCCAAAAAGCATCACTCTGTAGTAATACAGTCCTTTTAGGGTGATAAACGCAATCTTCTCCTCGTCTAGGGGGTACATGGCTATCTGATGGTACCCCCTGTAGGCATCCAGAAAGCTCATCCTTCCATGCCCTGAAGTGGTATCCACCAGTTGGTCAATCTTGGGTAAAGGAAAACTGTCTTTGGGACAGGCCTTGTTTAGGCTGGTAAAGTCCACGCAGACCCTTCATTTATCATTCTTTTTCTTCACCACCACTGTATTCGATAACCATGTCAGGTAATATACCTCTCGAATGGCTCTGGCCTCCAGAAGTCTGTCTACTTCATTTTTCACTACCTCAACATGCATCAACGTCGGTTTTCTTGCCCGTTGGATTACAAGTTTGGCCGACCTATTTACGTTCAGTTTATGGCAAGTGACCTCGGGGTCAATGCTTGGCATTTCATAAGGCGTCCAGGCAAACACTTCAATGTTTGCTTTCAAGAACGCCTCCAGTTCTTTTTCTCCTTCTTCGGCTAAGCTCGAGCCGAGAAGAAAGAAACGTTCTTCAGCTAATTAGGTGTCTAAACATCTTGGTTACCAATCTCTGGTAAGTTGCTCCTGCATTTTTTAACCCAAAAAGCATCACTCTGTAGTAATACAGTCCTTTTGGGGTGATAAACGCAGTCTTCTCCTCATCTGGGGGGTACATGGCTATCTGATGGTACCCCCTGTAGGCATCCAGAAAGCTCATCCTTCCATGCCCTGAAGTGGTATCCACCAGTTGGTCAATCTTGGGTAAAGGAAAACTGTCTTTGGGACAGGCCTTGTTTAGGCTGGTAAAGTCCACGCAGACCCTTCATTTATCATTCTTTTTCTTCACCACCACTGTATTCGATAACCATGTCAGGTAATATACCTCTCGAATGGCTCTGGCCTCCAGAAGTCTGTCTACTTCATTTTTCACTACCTCAACATGCATCAACGTCGGTTTTCTTGCCCGTTGGATTACAGGTTTGGCCGACCTATTTACGTTCAGTTTATGGCAAGTGACCTCGGGGTCAATGCCTGGCATTTCATAAGGCGTCCAGGCAAACACTTCAATGTTTGCTCTCAAGAACGCCTCCAGTTCTTTTTCTCCTTCTTCGGCTAAGCTCGAGCCGAGAAGAAAGAAACGTTCTTCATCCCTCTACTGGACGAGGATTTTCTTCAAGGTTTCTTCACTCTTCTCGGCTGGCTCTTTGCCGACGTCCTCTAGGACTTCCACGTCCTCGTCTTCGATCTCTGCCCTTTCTGGTTCTCGTATGCTGCAGGTGGATTTCATTGCTGCCATGGAGTAGTTCTTTACCTGCAGCTGATCCCCTCTGACCTCCTTTATCCCATGCTCTGTTAGGAACCGCAATAGCTGATGCGATGTTGAGGGAACAACCCCTATTGCGTGCAACCGTGGCCTCCCCAGGATAACATTGTAAGGGGAAGGTGTGTCGATTATGGTGAAGTCTGTCTTTATCTTCTTGGTGCCAGCCTGCACTTCCAAGCTTGCTGCTCCCAGTGACCACGTCGGCGTTCCATTGAACCCGACTATTGGGCCATTGGATTGCTCCATATCGTTTGGGTGAAGGCTAAGCTCCTTGTAACATCTGACATACATGATATCACAAGAGCTGCCTTGGTCAATTAGGATGCGCTTCACTTAGCACTCCCCAATCTAGAGGGATACTATCAAGGCATCATTGTGCGGATGTTGTACCATCTCCAGGTTGGCTTCAGTAAAGGACACTACTGGTCCCTGGCACTCCTCAGTTCGAGGTCTTTTCTGTCGAACCTGGTACACATACTGCAAGTGCTTTACCTTCTGGGTCTCCTCCCGTATTTCGTTTTCGTTGACCTTCGAATAAATTACATTAATCACCCGAGGTCCGCCTGTCTGCAGTTGCTGTGCTCGGAGAGGTGGAGCTGCTGGTGCCTGAGGCAGTCTTGCCTGCTCTTCTCTTGTCCTGGACTCATCTATAAGGTCCCTCAAATGGCCTTGTCTTACCAGGTCTTCTAGGTGTGACTTCAGGGCTCTACAACCCTCAGTCAGATGCTTATCTTTATTATGGTAAGCACAATGTTTTCCGAGGCTTCTTCCATAAACTCTACTGGTACCCTTGCTGGTGCTCTAAAATAAGGTTGGGTTCAAATTTTATCCAAGACTTTGTGAATTGGGATTCGGAATACAGTTGTGACTGCCTGTGCGGTCCTCAGTCCTATCTCTTGTTTGTTGGATCTGTTGTTACCTCGGTCTCGCTTCGGCGAGTCGTTTCCTTTCTCTTGCTTTGTCGCCTTAATCCCTAGCGTGTCTTCCTCGGCTCTGGAATATTTCTCAATTCTAGCCGTAAGCTCCTCTATGCTTTTTGGCAATGTCTTTGCCAATGACTTTCGTAGTTGAGAGGGGGATTTATGATCTGGAATTGGGCCGGGGTAACGGCCGAGCAGGTTGAGAGCCCATTGGTGCATGGGGCCGAGATGATCGACTATCCGCCCGGAGATGGGCTACCAGAATTTGGGCCGGGCAGAAATTAGGCCGAGTGTGTGCCGCCCCAAACCGTAAAGAAGCTACTCGACAAGGCAGTGCTCGGTTGGACCGAGCTGCTTGATCAGGGGATGGTGGAAGCCAGACAAGCTGAGTGACCGGCGCCCGGAAAGGCGTGGTCAGCCGAGGTAACCGTTTGATCGGCAGGAAGGCCGACCACAGGAGGTGCCCCGGGCTTGGCTTTGCCGAGATGCCGCCTAGCCCGGTCCTCCCTGGGCTTAGCCAGTGAAGTGCTTGGGTATGAAGCACAGCACGGCCGTGGATAGAGAAGCTCGGCTGCCGAGCTCCAACTGAGAGGGTAGGCAGTTGGGATTAGGTGATGTTCAGTAAGGTTTATGCTGACAGATGGGATAGCAGAGGGAGATTAATCTAAGGGGTAGTTTGAGATGTCTTAAATAAGTGTACTTTTTCTCTTTTTGGATTAAAAAATTGAGGAAGAAAATATGGATGTTTTGATTAATTTTTTGACTTTTTATAGAAAAATGTGTAATAAAAAATTGTAAAAATTGATTTGTTGGGAAAAATTAAGATTGTGAATTGTGCAGCCGTAATTGTTGACTTTTGACGAATAGTGTTAACTTTTTAACTTTTTGAATAATTTTTTGACTTTTTAACTTTTTAACTTTTTTGCAATATGTCAAACCTAAGTCTTATTTTTAATATTTTGCACGCTACTGTGGAACACTGTTCCATATGTGATGGATTTAACTGATTTATTGGTAGGAGTGTGACCTTAAAGTTCTTATTATTATGTTGATGATTAGATTCAAAAAAATAATTCCTCAAAAGGATAAATAATTAAAGAAATAAATTATAATAATACAATTCAATAATAAAACAAATCTGAGAATTTGTACCACCGTTTTTTCTCAATCCAAGACAGTTTCTATTATTCATGTATCCTAGCTAGGCTTTTAAGAGTTTGTAGAACAAATTATCTGATACATAATAGACTATATTCTTGTAGTAGGAATTGAACACCGTAAAATATAAATTGATTTTATTCACACACAAGATTTAGGTCAAGTTTGGCATGTCTTGAAAAAGACAAAAAGTCAAAAAGTCACTATCCTATTTAAGTCACATCATCTTATTTAAGTCACATCACCTCTCTAACACATCACTTCAAACCCAACCCAAACCCAACTCATATTTC
>NW_021027421.1:235435-295598 GCF_004153795.1 Camellia sinensis
TATTATCTACGGTTTCTGAAAAATTGGAATCAATTTAATTCGTTTAAATCATGGAACCAATCCGAACCAATCCATTTAAATACGGATTGGATCGGTTTAGGACCACGGATTCACATAATTAAATAACAAAAATATATATATATAACACTTTAATTTCATAAAAATATAAACATAGCGCTATATTAGTTCCACAATAGCAATATATTTTTCTATAATAGCGACATACTGTTCTAGAATTTAAACAACCATAAGAAAACTGGTTTCACCATAAGTATTTAGATCATTACAAATTAAAACTAAAAACTAACAAACAAAAGTAATAAAAGAAGATATTATTATACAGTTTTAGGTTTGAGTTTAGATTTTATATAGAATAAGAGAAGATACTATGAGGAAGAATGTATAATAAAAATATAGACTATTTGTATACGGTCCGGATCGGTTCCAATCCGGAACCGTGGGGTTCAATTCAGAACCAATCCGTGGATTACGGATTTTTAATTCTTCAATCCAGAACCGAACCGCGGATTCAAAAAACTAATCCAAACCTATCGGATTGGACTGGACTGGATCGAATTACGAATTTCACGAATTCCTTACTCAGCCCTAGTCGTGCTTGACCGCAACCATCCTTCGGGGGATGCAGAGCCAAAACTTTTGGGAGCTGATTTCCTCGCGGCCTAGTCGAGGCCGCCAATGGCTTGGTGGCGAGCGCGAGTAACTTGTTCGCGAGCGCAAATATGTATGGCAGACAAGTTGCAATTTCTGACTTTTGCAGACCCTTTTCTCCACGTTCTGAGGCACGATTTTCTTCTTTCTTTTACTAGACAAACATCCTCCTCCTTTCACCATGCTTGTCAAAAAGTCTATGTATCAAACCACATGTTGATTAATCCAAAAATATCAATCCAAGAAAGATATTACAAGATAATAATCATGATATGAGCCATGATTTCTCCCATGCTTTGTCATCCTATCTTGCAGACACACAGCCTCGTTTCTTGCTCTACTTGCTGCTCCTTATTTTATTATTTTATTTTATTTTATCTTAAAAAAAAAAAAAAAAAAAAAAAAAAACATACTTTGATTATTCCGAGATCGATAATCAACAAACAATACACACATGGTATGAGCCACTGAAATTGTCTTGAATTACAATCTTGAGCATGAACCTTCCAACCATTAAAAACAATTTAAAAAATCAAGAATAATGAGACCTTACCAAACAAGGAAAATAAGAAATAAAATAAAATTGCTTTGTCATGGAATTTGTCAAAATAAATTTTGATGAAACAAAAGTTTAGAATTAGAAATCCTAACAGTAAATGCTAAGTACACTTGAACGTGATACTTTTAAACCGTTTGGAGAATCTAATTTACCTTTTTTTATTATGTTAATAATAGTTCTTTAATTCTCATTAAACTAAAAATAAAAATAACCTTTGATGTCTTAATGATTGAGCTTTTGGGCACGTATAATTGGAGGGCAACGAACTCCTCTATTGCTGATATTAGGGATGCCAAAAAAAAAAGGAAAAAAATTAACCAAATTTGTTGAATCGTACCAAATCGATTATAATTGATCGGTTTTTTAATATGAATCTGTCTATGTAATTTTTAAAATTCATTTTTATTTTTTATTTTTTGTTCGGTATCGATTTAGACATGTTGTGTACCGAATTAAACTAAAACTGACTGAAAATTTTTCATATTAAACATAATATATATTAATGCCCTGTTTGAAATTGGCTTTTGTGTGTGTGTGTGCGCGTGTGACTAAAATAGTCAATAAAGACAAAATAAGCTAAAATAATTAATAAGATAAAATGTCACATCCCATCCAAATCAAAATTATTTCACTTTTTCTCTCGCAACTATCCAATCAACTAAAAAAAAAAAAAAAACTACCATCTTAAACACAACTTTTTTAGACACGTTAAAATAGTTGAGTAGCCAAAAACTCAACTAAAATAGCCAAGTTTTCAAATGGGGCTTAAATATATAATGAAGTTGGTTGAATATAAAGTTCAGTTGATTCACTTAATTTATTTTTTCTTAAATATTTAAGTTTTGACAGTAGACATTGGCAATATGATAAATTATTAGTTTGTCACTCATATGTGTTTGTGTCAAGTTTTGCTACTACTATTGCTACTACTATGCCTATTAGCCATAGTACATGTTTATGTCATTTTCATTTTTTTGTTTTAGGTCTACTTGATAGACTTGTGATTTAGTATTATGGGATGATGGTTTTGAACTTTGGTTTTGCTTTGGTGTTAAGAATTTAGTTTTCAGATTATATTTTGTTTCTAATTTTATTTCAGAAAAAACTTAAAGATTAATATTTATTAATTATTTTGTTTATATTTTTGTGAATGGTTGGATTGGATATTGAAGTAATGTACCAATGGCAAATTCAATATTTTTATATAAATTATTTACTATATATTACAAATTTAAAAAGTAACTCAAATTTCAATGATCCTAAACCGAAAATCACATTGAGTTGAACTGTTTGAATTGGTGCAGTTTAGTGAAAAAATTGGTTTGTGTTGGTTCTCAATATAATATAACCGACATTATTGGTTCGGTGTAAAATTTCATCTAAACATCGACCGTCCTGAACCAATTACATCCCTAACTGATATGCTCTCCAATTGGATTTATTTATTTTTTTCCCGGAGGAGAAGTGTGCTTTGCAAGGGTGTGGAGTAGCTATGATTTAACCTCCAATGCAGCTAAGATCTAGAGGAAACACATCACCAAGTCCCCAAACTGCACCTATTAGAACAATTCCTTGGAATTGTATGTAATAATGTATTATTAGTTGGGTGAGCTACGTTGGTGTCTAGCCAATAATTTTCTTTTATTGATCAAAATAAAGTTAAAGAAGAGAGAATTGGAAAAAATTTAGGAACACAAAAAATTTTAAATACAGAATGTACACATATGATAAATATGTTTATGTCTATAAATGCAAATATGTTTGTAATTACACTTTTAAAGTGTATGTAACACCCTAAATTTCTAACCCAAATGATAAGACAACAATCATGGCTCTTCTAAAGAAAACCGAATATAAATCTCCAAACTTACATTACATGATACAATAGTTCTTTATGCAACAATACATTAATCCAACAACAAGTAAATAAACAAATAAATACATCAAAGAGTTTACAAGTTTCCAAGGCTTGAGTTTGGTTACACAAAACGATTATTCAAACCCACACAAACACAGCCCTTGGCTTACACACAGAGTCACAGCAAAATGAAAGTATTGTACTCCCAACACACATACTTCCATGCCCCTAGTTGGGTGAGATCACCATATCTTTTCCTGCACAAAAATTCTGTAGGGTGAGCATAAAGCCCAGTAGGAAATTCTTAACAAAATATATACATTTTATACAAGTCTCAAGAGATGAAATGCACATGCCATGCTATGCCATTTTTGAAGATAAATCATATTTTCATCTTCTGAAAACTATCATGCTCAATGATATAATGCAATTTCAGTTGTTCAAAACTTAACAATTTATTTCAATAACGGTAAATATGACTTTGGTATAATCCCTAAGTCGGTGTCTGCAAGTAGACTATACAAGTATTACCAATTTGTCATTTTTACCAGCATTGTTTTGGAAGGCTCGACACCTATAATCTGTCATTTTTACCAGTATTAACTGGAAGGCTCGACACCTATTCAATTTCATCTACACCACCTATCAAGACTTACCACCGTATTTATCCCAAAACCAATTCATGAAAACTTGTTTCTCAACATTCTTTTCTCAATGCAAGTTTTCAAATCAACTTTCAAAGTTTAATGTAATCAAATGAATTAATATGCCAATAACACAAGATGAATATAAATACTCTTGTTCCAATTCATCATCCACGAAATAACACAATTCCCTCTTCTCAAGTATCCTCAACAATTAGTCATTTCAAGAATATTTCAACGTTTTGAACAATAATTTTCAAAATGAATAACAATTCTCATATTCCCTAAAATTCATCATTTATATAAATATAAATAAGAAAATTTTCAAACATCCATTTATTTTGACGCACAAAATAAATATAACAATATGATTCATAGATTTTCAGTCTTTTTTAAAAAAAATTCCCAAATTTTAGGTTTTCTCGCCAAAACTATACAACTCAAATCTTTTCAAAGAAACTTTCCAAAATCATCTTTTCTTCAATCAATGAAGATCAAAACCCATAAGATCATTTTAAAAGAACAAGAGACAAACCCACTTTCAAAATCACTCAACTTCTTGAATCAACAATCAATTTTCAAAGCTATCGAAAGATGATTTCGAAAATCATATAGATCTTGCAAAAATATATATATAACTCTAAGAAAATCCCTACCTCAAGTTTTGAAGAAGAAATGAGATGAAACCCCCAAAATCAACGGTGTCAAAACTCAATCTTCACCGCCTACAACGAAGCCCTCGAGAAGTTAGCCAACTTTAATGAAGAACTTATGGCAGAACTCTAATGGATCTTGAGAAATCAAGGTTTTGATCCAATTTGATGTAGGGAAATGTAGAGAGAAGGGAGAGGAAAGAGTTTTTAGAGAGAGAGATATACAAAAGTGACCTGAAATATCAGATTCATGAACTGATATAATATGGTCCGCTTGAGTGTGGAAAGCCCCGCTCGAGCGTCAAATACACTTTTCCAGTACTTTTGCAGACAGGTCAAACTTTTGAAATCAAAAATTCTCCGCTCGAGCGCATAAATGGCTGCTCGAGCGGACAAGCAACTTCTAATGCATTTTGCATTTTTACTTCGGGGGCGTTGCCCCTCAACCCCGCCAGGGCATTGCCCTAGGACCCGCTAAGGGGCGCTGCCCCGTGAACCCCCGCAAGCTGACCAGGCAGCTCGATCCCCGACATACTCAGCAAAGTGGCAAAACTGGGATCGCTACAATGTAAATCTACACTCCTAGAGTATAGATCTCCAATTTTAGATTGTCAGTCTGGCTTTTTATGTTTGAAATAGGGGTTTTGAGAATTTTTTTCTCCTTCGATTTTAGTGTAGATTTTTTGATTTTGGACACCCACTATAGTTTCCTCCTCTCTCAAGCCTTCTCACATTCTATTGTGGGTGTACTTCCATCTCCGACGGTAGTGGCGAAGTTGGGCAGCAACAATGGAAAAGACGTCGACGGGGACGGCGGGCTTTTAAAAAGATCTTACTTTCCAGACTACATCTTTGAGCAGATTACTGATTTTTCCTAGATCATAACTATTTTTTTGACAAATTTATCTTTTGTTGTTTGGTTGGAATAGCCCTTTGAGATCTTGTTTATGTATTGTTATTGGTTTATTAATATAATGTTTCCCATATTCACAAAAAAAAAAAAAAAATACTACTGAAGAGATTACCGGTGATATTGAAACCGTGGCGATTTAGATGGACATGATTCAAGTGGAGGAAAGAGGATTTTATGTGAGAGTGGAGTGCAATAGAGGACAAGGGGTGGCCTCATCACTTTACAAGGCTATTGAGTCCCTCACACGATTCAATGTTCAGAGCTCCAACTTGGCTACCCTTTCTGAGAGATTCATATTAACCTTTACTATCAAGGTAAAGCTCTCATGCATTGATAGATTATCTTCATGGTTAATTTTGCTTTGAAACTCATTATATGATTAACACTCTTTTCATGAGTGAAAACAGGTTAGAGAATGCGAGCCCAACATGAACTTGCCAAATTTGAAGCTGTGGATGCTATTGAACTTTCATTTTTAAGGATAATTTACAAATATATCCCTTAAATTTTACTTAAAATATGGATTGCCTCATGTGATTTGGAAAATTTCAAATGCCCTATTGTCGGAATTTTATATTTAACAGAATTAATTAAAAAAATAAAATTTCTAACTACTCTCCTATACAATGATAAAAGTGTCTGAATTATTAATCGAAATAAATTTTTGATATCATTAAAAACAGTTAAATAACTTAATGATTTATTAATAAAAATGGTCATTTGTTATGAAATTAAAAACTTCAAAGGTGTAGTGTAATTTTTAGAACCACATAGAGTAAATTATATTTTAAGCAAATCTCAAGCGGTATATTTATAATTTACCCAATTAATTTTGATTACCACAAGTGATATATATATTATCACCAATGAGAAAATTTATTGATGAGCATTAAAGTGTCATACAAAGACATACATCAATGAAGAAGGTGGATACAGAAAGCATCAAACTAAAACGAATATGATCCCAAGTAAATTGACACCGAATAAATCATATACTAGCACAAATGATTTTTCATGATCTTGCTATTGAGGTTTCCTTTCAAAGACCGCATCATTGTTGGGACATATCTAATTTTTACTCTTTTTTTCATTACATGTTCATCAAATTGAGGGGGAATCATTTTTTTTTAATCAAATTAAGAACTCATAAAATCTTTTATCACATTTGAGTTTGGTGAAAATTTAAAAGATGAAACATTGTAAATGATTTCTTTTTATCAGCTTTGATGGAAAGAGAAATTTAGGATAAAAGTGAAATTAAAAAAAAATGATAAAATTTTGATGAAATGATTTTGAGTAATTCATTTCAAACCAAGATTTTTACTTTAATTTTAAATCAAATTAGATGAAAAATTAGTGAAGGATTAGAGATATTCTTAAAAATTTTGGCGGTGGCAAGATTTTTATCTTATGGGATTATTTCAAATCATTTTTTTCCAACTCATGCAAAATGTTTCTCAAATTTTAGAAAACTTAAACCCAAACTTGAAATTAAAACCCTATTTATAATATATTCCCATTCATGAAAATATTCAAAAAGTTCAAATGCCGAGAGGGAATCAGATTGAACTAGATCTGGATTTCTTCAAACACTTTTTTTAATCAATTGCAGGATAAACAAAGCACTCCACAGAAACTGGGGCCCAAAGCTTTTTAGATTCATAAATGCTTGGGCATCTCATCTCTCTTTTCTAAATCAGGTGAAGAAAGTGTGAGAGGGTACTCAGGTGGATGGCTGGGTAGGTTACAAACTGAAGATTAAGTTGCAGGCACTTAAACAATCTCTACGGCAGCGGAACTCTAAAGTGTTTGGGAATATGGATTCTAAACTGAAGCAAGCTGAAGAGAATTTGCATGCCATAGATCTAATTGCTGAGAGTAGAGATCTGGATGAGGTTGAAGGTAAAAGGCGAAAAGAGGTGTGAGGTGAAGTGTGAAAGCTCAGAAAGATAATGGAAAGAATTTGGCTGCAGAAGTCAAGGTTGACCTGGAATCTTAAGGGTGATAAAAATACAAAATTTTCCCTCATCATAGCTACTAATAGGCAGAACACCAATGTCATTGATTCCATGTTAGTGAATGAGGAATTAGTGAAGGAACCTTTGGAGGTTAAACAAGTTGTGTATGATCACTTCAGGTTAATCTTTTCTGAGCAATGGACGTATAGACCTAAGCTTTTGGGCCCTTTTAATGTGATTACACAGAGCAAGCATTTCAGAAGCTTGGATGTGGAATTTTCTGAACGTGAAATTTGGGCAGCAGTGGCAGACTATGATGGGAATAAGGCTCCGGGGCCAGATGGGTTTAGCATAACTTGCTATCAAAAAGGGTAGAACTTTATGAAGACTGATATCATCATGTTTATGAAGGAGTTTTTTTTGTTAACAGTAGCTTGGTGCTGGGCTTAAATAGCTCCTTTATTACATTGGTCCCTAAAAAAGGCAATCCCCTAGGAATTCAAGACTACAGGCCTATTAGTCTTATAAATTCCACTTACAAAATTCTATCCAAGGTGCTTGCTAATAGGTTGAAAAAAGTGCTTCCTTGTAATAACCCTGACTTCCAATTAATGCTAAACCATGATTATTTATGCCTAACAATAATTTAGAAGGAATTCGGAATTAAAATTTGCATATGTATTGCATTATCTTTGTATTTTTATCTGTTTGCCATAAAATGATATGTTCATGTTTTGACTTTGAATTGCGAATTGAAAGCTTTATCGGTGCCCGATTTCGAAATTAACTTGATATATGTGCTAGTTAGGATTTATAGAATTTTATGATAGGTTTAATTAAAATTCGGTTCGGAACGATTAAATTTGATTAAATTAATGTCACTAATCAACCTTGCTAAGCACATTTTGTTTAATGGCCTAATTAGAGCCTTAGTGGCCTTTTTGAGCACAATAACACCTCCACTCACTCCCTTCTTCATTTTACATACACTCTTGAGTCCTCTTAGACCCAAAAACATGAGAGTAGAAGAATTGGTCCAAGATTTAGCTCAAATTCAAAGAGGTGCTAAGGATTGTTAACAATTGAAGAAGATTTGTAGAGCCTCAACCTTAATTTTGTAGATTGGAGCCTCTAGGTAAGAAACTAAACTCTCCTTTGAGTAATTGAGTTAGATTCAACAAGATCATTAGTGAACTAAGTGAATTCATATGGGAATTATACTAGAAATGGGCTATACGATACATGCATGTACATTTTCTTGCAAATTGAGCATGATTTCAAAGGTTTCTTCCATGCATGTGCTAACTTCACCTACATTTTGGTCATTCATCTTGCTTTCCATCAAATTATCAAGCTTGGTTGTGTTTTGGAGAGCTTTAGCTCATAAATGTTCATGCATGTCATGTTTTGGATCTTTTATAAAGAGTAAGTTGAGTTTGTGCATAATTGGGTTATTCTTGGGCCATAATTTCTTGAATTGAAGCTTTAAACATGTTATTTTATGTGTTACCAAGGGTTTTTCAAAGTTTTGGCCCAGAAAAATGAGTTTTGGATGGTTGAAGGTCGAGTTTCGTGTTTGGAGGTTAATCTGGATTTTCCAGAAATTTGACCCACGCTCGAGTGGGGACTTTCACGCTCGAGCGTGAAGCCTGAGTACATGCATTCCCGCTCGAGCGGCGAGAGTCACGCTCGAGCATGAAATTCGTATACCTAGAAGTTTGTGTGTTTTGCAGTCCACTCGAGCGGGGGAAGCCACGCTCGAGCGAGGATCTGTGTCACACGCTCGAGCGGGGGTCGAGCGCCCGTCAAGCGTGAATTTCATGCATCCAACACTTTTTCATAAGTTTGCAGTTCGCTCGAGCGGGGAAGTCCACGCTCGAGCGGAGCTTCTTTATCTGCATGTCCGCTCGAGTGGGGAAAGCCACGCTCGAGCGTGGACCTTATCTTTAGAAAAATTTGAGAAATGGTTTTCAATGCATTCTTGCATCCTCATTCCATCCTAGGCATTCCTAGGCCATGTTTAAGACCCCATAATGAGGATAAGAGATTAGAAACACGCTAAGAGCAAACGACATAAGTTATGTACAATTCGAACGTGTGTTCAAGTGTGTGTTCGCATGTGTGTTCATGTAAGTCACGCGCCTCAGAACAAGTGAAGGGCCGCCTTGCCATCTAGTTAGGGCTACCAATCATCTGTGAGTAATAACTTTGTAAAGTTATGTTTAATGTTAAGTATTTTCTGAATATTATGATACGAAGTAATTAGTTCTCTGAAACGCCATGCTTTGTTTGAAATGAATGAATGGTTGTCCAAAATTTTGAAAGTTATTCGTGGCATCCTTAGCATCATATAATATGCGTCCCCTTATGGGTCATCAGGTCCTTTTATGGGTCATCAGGTCCCTTTATGGGTTATCAGAAATGTCTCTGTGCACATGAGTCATCAGAATGCCTTTAAGGTCGTCCCTTTATGGGCCATCAGATTTGTTAACGCTAAGGGATGTACTACGTATGATTATATGCAAAATCTGAATATGGAAATGATTACTAATATGTGTAAGAATCTGTTTCTGAAAAGAATTTGATTTCTAACTCTGTAATGGACATCATTCATTAAATCCTTTACTTTGTTATTATTCATTGGGCTTTAGCTCATTGTGTGTATATATATGTATAGGTGAGCATTCTGGAGCCCGAGCCTGAAGGTTTTTGTCTGGATCTGTGTCCTGTTATCAGCCAACCATTGTGCCTTACGTGGAGGTTCCCGAAGTGTCCTAAGTTCAAGTTCTGTTGGTTCTATGTATATGTATAACTTGTTTTAATTCTGTTGGCTGGACTTAAGATACTGTAATGTGTGTGGGTATAATGTATGAATGACCATTGCATATGTATATAAAGTTTTTAAATATTCCGTTTCATATAAGTCAGCACAGCTCATTGGACAATTATATTCATGTATTTGCTTCCGCTAGCCCCTTAATCTTGTTAATCTATTCAGAGGCCTTCGGTAGTCCACGGATTACTGGCCGGTTATGATGCTAAACTTATAGGGGCGGGTTTGGGTCGTGACATTCCTGTTGTTATAGATGCTGCTCAATCTACATTTCTAGGGGGTAGGAACATCCTCGATGGTGTACTAATAGCTAATGAGGTGGTGGATTGGTGGAAAAAATCAAGAAAAAAAGACCTGATTTTAAAGTTAGATTTCCAAAAAGCATATGACATAGTCAATTGGAACTATCTCCTCCAAATGCTATCAAATTTTGGTTTGGTGATAAGTTGGTGAAGTGGATTCACACCTGTATTTCCTTAGCAAGAATCTCTATGTTGGTTAATGGTTCACCCACACCTGAATTCTAACCCCAAAAAGCACTTAGGCAAGGTGATCCATTATCACATTTTCTTTTTAATGTGGTGGCTGAGGGTTTGAACCTACTTCTTGCAAGAGCAAAAGAGCTAGGCTTGATCAAAGGAGTAATCATTGGGTCAAATGCCATCAACATCTCCCATCTCCAATTCGCGGATGACATAATTATTTTTTGTGAAGCTGAGTGGTCTGAAGTGCTAACTATCAAGATGTTAGACCTATTTATTTTGATGATTTATTTAATTATGTTTTAATTTATTTGGAAGAGAAAAATAGAATCAATATTTATTTTGATTATTTATTTAATTATGTTTTTAATTTATTTGGAAGAGAAAAATAGAATCAAAATTTATTTTGATGATTTATTTGAAAGAGAAAAATAGAATCAATATTTATTTTGATGATTTATTTAATTATGTTTTAATTTATTTGAAAGAGAAAAATAGAATCAAAATTTATTTTGTCCTATTATTTCTCACCTAAACCTTTATCCTAAATGTTGTTAGAATGTAATAAATATTTGATTAAATAAGAGGTTCAAACAGCCCAAAACAAAGGTTCAAATAGTCTAGCACAGCAGCAGGCCAAAAGGTTCAAGTGGAAGATATTCAAATTAGTAATGATGGAGTGGAAGATATTCAAATTAGTATGATGGAGTACAATGGCCATAAATGACTATAAATTCAAATGAATACAACGGCAATAAACAGCTATAAATTCAAATGAATACAACGGCTATAAACAGCTATAAGTTTCGTTATATATACCAAAGCTTCTAATGTAAACAAGTTACAAAAAATCAAAAAATATTCTTTGATCTATAATCACTCACATCTATTCTTTGAAAAATTCTCTGAGAAGTGTTCTTCAATTTTTGTTTACATCCTTCTTCATAAATTATACACTGAGACGTATAGCTTTAAGCCTATCTTTCCTGTGTGAGGTTTACAGAAAAATCAGAGCTTCATTCTGTATATTCATCTGGGAGAGATATTTATTGTAAGCTTTTTTTGAAAGTAAAAATACCATTTCATCTTGTAAAAGTGTTGCAAACACTGTATTCTTGAAATCTTGAAAGTGATTGTAAATCACCTAAAATTTGCAAGGGTTTGAGCTTGTAAAGTCTGTGCAAAATCTATGGAGGATTGCTCCATGTTTATGAGGTTGCTAGCACCCCTGTGAAGCTAGAAGATGGTGAAAAATCTCAAATGAAGCTTGAGGAGTGGATGTAGGTTTGGTTGAAACCGAACCACTATAAATCTGTTTGTCTCCTCTTCCCTAATCTTTTTACTTTCCTATTACTGCTATAACTATCTAATATTCATATGTTAATCATTTGATTTACCTCGTATGTTAGTTATACTTCATTGTTATTTCGCTTGATCATTTACTGCTAAGTTCATCATTGTGCTTGTTAATAATTTGTTGTACTAGTAGTTAATTTTATTGGGGTATTATTAATTTTAATTTGTAGAAACCTAATTCACCCCCCTCTTAGGTTACTTTTTGGGTAACAATTGGTATTAGAGCCGGGGGCTCTTGTTTAGATTTAACAATCTTGAGTTTTTGATCCATAGCAACCATGTATTCTACCTACTCTGCTGTAGGACAAGCTAGCAATAGGCCACCTCTCTTTGATGGTAGTAATTACATTCATTGGAAAGAAAAAATGACTTTGTATCTTCAAACTACCAATTATGCTTTGTGGCTTATTATCACTAAAGGTCCTAAAATCCCTACCAAGGTAGTAGACTATATCAGTGTGGCTAAACTTGAGGATGAATTTGATGAGCGTGATTATAAACTCCTTCAAGCTAATACTAAAGCCAAGCTTATTCTTGTGTGTGGACTAGATGCAAACGAGTACAATAGAATTTTTGGGTGTATTACTGCTAAAGAGATTTGGGATAAACTTGAAATCACCTATGAAGGAACTAGCCAAATAAAAGAGTCTCGGATTGACATGCTTATTCATGATTATGAACTCTTTACTATGGAATCATTTGAATCTATTTCTGAGATATTTTATAAATTTACCAATACTATTAATACTCTAAAATCTCTTGGTAAATCTCATACTAATGATAAGCTTGTAAGAAAAATACTTAGATCTTTGCCAAATGAATGGGAAGCTAAGGTTACAGCTATCCAAGAAGCAAAAGACCTGACAAAATTAGGCATTGAAGAACTCCTAGGCTCACTCATGGCTCATGAACTTTCAATGATGGATGGCAGCAAAACGAAAGCCATTTGGGGAGAAAATGATGAAGTAGCCAACCTGTGTCTCATGGCTCTTGGAGAAGAAGAATTCACTCAAGTTGAGGTAATTTCTAATTATGTAGAACTTGAAAGTGCTTTCAATGAATTACATGACATATTTAGAAACGTTTGTGTTAAGAATTCTAAATTAAAGAAATTAGTTATTTCTCTTTCAAATGATGTGGGTGTTTTAAAAATGAAAAATGCTATTTTGAAAAATGACTTTACGTCTATTGCCAATGAGAAAAACATTTTGAAAAACAATGTTGAGGATTTAAACAAAACTTTTGAAAATTTTGTAAAAGGAAAAGAAAACCTCAACAAGCTTCTCGGAAATAAAAGATGTGTTTTTGACAAAGTAGACATTGCTTTTGATCCTCCTAAACCTTTTATGAGATTAAATGTTCTTGAGACTAATCCCCATGGACCCAAGAAAGTATGGGTACCAAGAAATAAATCAAGATATTTTGTAGATGAAATCTCAAAGAACACCAAGAATTTCGAGAGGAACTGCACAACAAGAGTGTTCAATCTAAAGAGCAAAATCAGCTCCTACAAGAAGAAGAATGATGAAATGAAAATCACCAAGATGAGTAATAGAGGTAATATATGGGTGAAGATTCCAAAGAGGTAAATGAAGGTATAACTCCTAACACGCCTTTAAGCTTAAAATTCTATATTCTTTAAGGTGTGATTTGTGTACAATAGATTGTGTCTAATCATTGCTTCCATGTAACCTAATTGTACTAAGTTTGCTAAGTCATGTTCTGCTAGTTTCTTTCAAACATTCATTGAACTCAAAAATGAGAATTATATTATTTTGATGAATGCCTATTAGAATGTGAATGATTCATGTATTCATTAACATTTTATATCATGTTATCCATTGCTATGAAAAAGAGATAAGAAATTATAAATTTTTTTGTGAGCATACTTTTCACATCTTATATATGACTTCATACTAATATATTAATTCCTTTTTGAGTCATATCTTTGTAGAATCAATTTTGATGTCATAGCATGTTTTTTGAGATGTATACTATCTATATTTTGAATTCTACATTTGTGATCTCAAGAATATGCTCAACATGAAAATTTCATGCTTATATGCTTTACACTGGAATATTTGAATGAGTTGTGAAATTCCTTGATTATGATCCATCAACAATGTCTAAATGAAAAGAAGTATCATACGTTTGTGGAGACATTGCATCTATTCTATTGAATATGGATTATATTGGCATACATCTCATAAAATGCTTTTGATTGATAAATTGTTGAATTAATTGTTTATAACATTCATGTTGTGTTCCATATTGAGTAAAATGTTTTATCACACTTGAGCATGTGGATTGAATTGATGAAAATGCCTCTTGATAATGTTATGTGATTAAATAAGATTGTTGCATCATTTCTTAATAAAACAAATAGCATAACACAATTTTCTTTTGCATATTATGCTATGTGGTACAACTTAAAAATTCTGAAAAATAGTATTCCAAACTCTTGTTTGATCATTGAATTATTTTTCACTTTTTGAGTTTGTGATAAGAAGTGATTTGTGCTGTATTTTTATTGAGTAATAGTGTAGACCGCCCAAACTCCGCTCCGTGCGTGAGGGCGCGAATTGTAGTTCTAGCTACTACAGTTCGGAATCCTGTCACGGTTCTGAATCTAATCTCACAAAGTGCAATGTAAGACTGATAAATCACCAAAGAGTCCAAATCCAGCAAATCGTTTTGGAAAACTGATTTTAATCAAGAAGTGCCAAACATGGACCACTTTGCCAGATTTCAGAGTCGCCACCTAAATATTTTGTTTTGGAAAATTTAGGAAACCCTGACTCGTGCCTAAGGCCACGTGTCCGTCATCACCAAAGTTGCCTCGGCTCGGAAACTTGGGTACGAAAGGGGAAGGTCCTGAAATGAGCACCCCCGCTCGCCCGATCAAAGATCAGCCTCTACTAAGCATGATATGTTGTTTTGAAAACACATGTGTTCTTATTCCGGTTTATTAATCTAACTTACTATGTGATGCACACAGCATACAAGTATAAACTAAATCACTCAAGTTGGAACAGAACATCTCATGTTTGTTTTTGAAAATGGTTTGAAATTGCTACTCGCAAGTAGGCTAAGTCGCGGATTGGCCACCCTTAAGTGGGCTTAGAAAATATGATTTGCCATTTCAAGTGGGCTTAAAACACACATTTTGGTGAATTGTTCCAATTCAAGCAATGAAGCCTTCATCCACAAGCATTCATACAGTTATATCAGTTAAGCAAATAACCTCATGGCAAGCTTGCTATCATGGCAGTCACTTACACACATGCAAGGATGTTAAAGTGTAAACACTCACAATGTACTCTAAGCCAAAACAGAAGCTAGTTAGTAATCAATGCATGATCCTAGCTACGTCAACAATGCCTAATGCAACACATGCAAAAATACAACTAAGATAGGCTCGGTTATTCTAAGATGTCATGTGAATGCAACTAGATAACATGTATTCAAATTGGTATTGAAATACAATGCAGTTTATATAATGCGCCGAGCCTGATGCATGCAAGATAGATAAATGGATGCACGCATGCAAGCATAAGGTATGCTAATTGAAATATGCCCTAATCTAACCACTGAAAGCGGGTAAATAAAAGGGAGAAAGAAATGGGATTGGAAGACATGCATCACACACACGCACCTGTGGATGCGCCCGAACGTCCCGGGAAAATCTTGTTCTGTTCATTTGGGCTTACTCCAGTTCGGACTCAATGTCATGAATCTGAATCTAATCTTGCAAAGTGCAATGCAAGACCGATAAATCACCAAAGAGTCCAAATCCGGCAAATCGTTTTGAAAAACTGATTTTTATAAAGAAGTGCCAAACATGGACTGCTTTGCCAGATACAAAGTCGCCACCTAAATATTTTGTTTTGGAAAATTTAGAAAACCCTGACTCGTGCCTAAGGCCACGTGTTCGTCATCACCAAAGTTGCCTCGGCTCGGGAACTTGGGTACGAGAGGAGAAGTTCCTGAAATGAGCACCCCCGCTCACCCGATCTAAAGATCGGCCTTTACTAACATGATATCTTGTTTTTGAAAACACATGTGTTCTTATTCCAGTTATTAAACCTAGAATTACTATGTGATGCTGTAAACGTCCCCGAATGCCCCGGGAGGGATGAGTCCTGTTCTGTTCATTTGGGGTTCACTACAGTTCGGACTCTCAAATTGTCACGGTTCTAAATCTGAACCAAAGAGTCCAAATCCGGCAAATTGTTTTGAGAAAACAGATTTTGAAAGAAGTGCCAAACATGGACTGCTTTGCCAGATACAGAGTCGCCACCTAAATGTTTTATTTTGGGGAAATTTAGGAAACCCTGACTCGTTTGCCTAAGGCCACGTGTCCGTCATCACCAAAGTTGCCTCGGCTCGGGAACTTGGGTACGATTGGGGAAGGTCATTTTGTGAGCACCCCCGCTCGCCCGATCAAAGATCGGCCTCTACTAACCATGGTATCTATTTTTGAAAACATTATACGTTCTTATTCCGATTATTAGCCTAGATTTACTATGTGATGCGCACAACATAAAAGTATAGACTGGATCGTCTGAATTGGAACAAAACATTTCATGTTTATTTTTTAAAGTGGTTTGATGGTGCTACCCGCAAGTAGGCTAAGACGTGGATTTGCACCCTCGGGTGGGCTTAGAAAAACATGATTTTGCCACTATCTAGTGGGCTTAAAATACACATTTGATGAATTGTTCCAATTCAAATAACCCAACCTTCACCCACAGGCATTCAGGCAGTTATATCACATAAGCATATAGCCTCATGGTAAGCATGCTACTCCAAGCCAAAACAGAAGCTAATTAGAAATCCACGCGTGATCCTAATTATACGGAAATGCCTAATGCAACACATGCAAAAATGCAACTATAGCAGGCTCCTTATTACAATATTGCCCTCGCGCAGAGGGTCCGAAAGAATAATACAGTCCCAAATGGATAAATAATACAGTCCCGAAATAATACTTAAATATTACAAAACCCTAATTAATTAACAAATTAACTAAGAAAGCGGTAAACTAGCATACAATTTAGGGACTGCCTCGACTCTGTTCCGAATGATGGATGATGCATGTTTGAATTTGCCTTGTGCGGAAATCCCTTGCGATGCCCCGGTTTGCCTCTGTTTGTAATTTTTCTTGAAATGCGTGCCAAGCTCCGGAAGGCTGCTGATTTCTGATTTGCTGCAACAGAGAACAACAAAGGGGCATGGCAAAGTATTTTCACATATGTATGCATGACTACTCTTCAGGGAGTGTAGTCCTCGATCCTCGTGCCACCAATCACGCATCTCGATGCATGATGGCCGAGGAGTCGAATTGCACGACTCAATATGAAATGAATGCACATATAAACACAACAAGACCTAAACTCCATCATGGATAATCCGAAGTGTCGGTGACTGGGAATTGAGACACGTTCCGTCACTCGAAATACGAAACGTCCCTCGTTTCCCATGCTCGGGCTAACTCCTATCCCAAGCACGATGCAATATGCATGACATGCATGAATGTAACTAATATACAACCTAGCATGCACAAGGCTATGAGATGGCATACACAATGCACGATGTAGCAAGGCATACGCAATGCTCTAACATACAACCTAGCATACGCAATGCTAAAAAATGAAATGGCATACTCAATGCACAATGGACTTACACCAACATGAGTGGACCTCAGCCACACTCACATTAGTAGCCATGAGATGAAAAATGAGACACTCGAAATGCGTGCACACATGCACGCAAACCGAGGACCGAACCCAAGGCATAGCATGTAACACTAACAAGGCATGGCAAGGCATGAAACATGGTATGCAAACATGCAAATTTCAGTGCTGAAATATGATGCAAAACAGCCCCGAAACATGAAAACATGGCACCCGATGCATGGAATGAACCCGAAACACAAAACTAGGCATATGCATTGGCCTATAGCTATACAAAACATGCATTATTTGATCATGAAGTATGAATATAGAAGTAAGACAGTCCCAAAACATGCATATTTCCATTTTATAACAAGTCCCAAAAATGAATGCAAATAGGGCTAATCTATCATGCAAGAAAAGGCCTAAAATAGAGATTAAACACAAAGGGAAAGCAGCTGGCCCCAAACAAAGAAGATCCCTTCAACAAAGTTGAAGAGGGGCCCAAAATAATGCACTTTACAGTTTATGACCAAGTCCAAAACAGTGCACAAGTAAGCTTAAAACACTATGCAAAAATAGGCCTAAAAGAAGGTTTAAACACAAAGAGCAAAAAGGGAGCCTCAAACAGTAAAGGATCCTTGATCAAACATGAAGAGGGGGTCAAAATATGACTCTTTATAGCTCGGGTTGGAGCCTAAAAATACAAGCACAAGGAGCTAAAAAAAACATGCAAACAAAGGGGCCAAAAGAGGGATAAAGAGGCAAGTGATAGAGGGAAGTCCCAAACAGTGATGAGCCCTTCAACAAAGTTGAAGAGAGAGTCAAAATAAGGCAACTCACAGTTTATAGCAAAGCTCGAAACAGTTTACAAATAGGCCTAAAATACTATGCAAGAAAGAGGCCTAAAAGAGGTTTTTAACACAAAGTATAAAAAATAAGCCTCAAACAGGGAGAAGCCCTCAATCAAACATGAAATAGAGCTTAAAATAAGACTATTTTTAGTTAGGGTCGGAGCCCAAATATGTGAGCACAAGGGGCTAGAATATAGATCAAAATAAAGCAAGAAAAGAGGAAAAGAAGACTTATCCTTGAAGAACCAATCTTTGACAGCCTTTGGACCAAGTTTGGGGACTCTTAAGCTCTGGAAATGGCCTTCAAGCTGCTGGAATGGAGTGAGGAGGAGGGGTGCCATGGGTTGTAGAGTAAAGGGTGTAGGAATGGTCCAAGAACAAAAGGGTTTTGATGTTTGGAATAGAAGGGAAGAGGGATTGAATGCAAGAGGCTTAGAACCAATTTTTGTAACCCTGAAAACATAGCTGGGGGTGCTAGTTATATAGGCAAAGGAGTGGAGGAAAAAGGGGGGGAAATGAAATTCAAATTTCCCCCCAAAAATAGGCCTAAAAGAGAGTTAAAGAGGTAAGTGGTAGCTTCTGGCCTCAAACCGAAGAGAGCCCTTCAACAAAGTTGAAGAGGGGCTCAAAACAAGACATTTCACAGTTTACATCAAGCCACGAAACAGCTCACAAATAAGCCTAAAATACCATGTAAAAAAAAGGCCTAAAAGAGAGTTAAAGAAGCAAGTGGTAGCTGCTGGCCTCAAATCGAAGAGAGCCCTTCAACAAAGTTGAAGAGGGGCTCAAAAAAAGACATTTTAAAGTTTACATCAAGCCACGAAACAGCTCACAAATAAGCCTAAAATACCATGCAAAAATAGGCCTAAAAAAGAGTTAAAGAGGCAAGTGATAGTAGGAGACCTCAAACAGCAAAAGGTCCTTAATCAAACATGAAAAGGAGCTCAAAATATTAGGGTGTGTTTGGTAACGTTTACGTTTTCAGTTTATATTTACAAAAATTTTATAAACTGGTTTTTGTTTATTTTTTGTTTATTTTTAGAAAAACATAAACTACAAACGCGTTTGGTAATTGACAAAATGTTTAAAAAAATTTAAAAATATAAAAAAAATGAGAAATAACAAGTGGTGGCAAGTGACGGCAGAAAACGGTGGTGGAAAGTGATGACGGTGGGTGGTGGGTAGCTGGTGCTATCCAGGGTGGCACATACCTACTGAATATAAATTAGACACCGTTACACCCAATGTTTCAAAATACGGCGTTACGTAACGGTTGCGACTGCTTTTTAAAACCTTAGGCATAGATGGCTGTCAAGTTAAAGGATTAAATATTCCTTATTTCAGTCCCATCCCTAAAACCAGTAGTTTGTTAGAAGCATATCAAGTAGACATCTCATATGACCGAAAGTGTCCTCAGAAAACTCAATACAAACAGTCCAACTTATCAGTGACTTAGGAAGCACGGGTGCGGGTACGAGTATGGTACAGGTACGAGTGCGGGTACGTCGATTCGGCAAAACTTAAAAAAAGTATGATACGGGTACGACTGCGGTACGCCGATATATATATATATTTTTATATAATTATGGTTAAAGGATCCAACCTACAAATTAAAATTAAATATCAAAACTAAAAAGAGAACTACTCATTTTCTTATAATTTAAAACCATTAAGCGTTAAAAATAATATTTGTGAAATCTCTCACTACATGTTATGCACTGTGAATTTGCGATCATAGTTTATTTTTAAAATCTTTCCTTTTGCTCATCAATTTGCTATTTTTATAGGGTGAGACCAAAGAAATAACAGAAGACTAAAGAAAGATTTAAAGTTAATTGCTAACAGTAAAGGAAAAAAAATTCTCAATTGAGGCAGGTTGTCAATTACAATTTGCATAATACATAAAATTGCATCATTCCCAACCACTACTAATCAACTAATACCGTATCAATTTTTAATGTTTTGTGCATAAACTTTAAAAGTTTGTTATGATTAAAGATTTTATAAAGAAATTCTAGGAGAATCTGAAGCAAAAGCACAATACATAGTCATACATAGAACTGCCCTTTATAGGCTTTTTTATTTTTTTTGTTCAAATTGCTTTTTAAAAACATCAAAATCATTTGCTGATATGCTTATGCAATTCATACAGACAGACAGGACAGCAGAAAAACATCAAAATTGTTGATCTGTAAGGGCACCAAAAAAACAATAAATAAATAAAAAAAATTGTTGATCTAAAAAAAAAAAAGGCCCTGGTGTACCCGAAACGTACCAACGGCGTACCCACGCCGTACCCGAATGAACCAAACGTACCGGACCTCCTTTTGTCGTACCCGGTACGCATACCCATAGCATACCCACGCCGTATCCGAATGAACCAAACGTACCGAACCCCCTTTTGCGGTACCCAGTACGCGTACCCGCACCCAGTAAGTTCTCGGTACTCGTACGGCACTATTTTTGGAGTACCTGTGCTTCATAGCCAAAAAGTATGTACCCAACTCTTGAATAAAATTAAGAAAATTTGTAAATATTTTTTTAAAAAAAATTGCAAAATATAATTTAAAACTTTTTTTAAAATTCTTGAGAAAACTTATAACCAAACAATTTTTCTCCTAAAAAAATCATTTGAAAATTTATTTTTGCAAAATATCACTCCACACTCAAAATTTCAATTCAAAAACCAAACGGAGCGCCAAAAAAAAAAAAAAACACGAAAAGTAATTTGTTCACTTCAATTATTATTTTTGTATTCCTCTCTATTGATTTTGACATAAAAAATAGAGGTTGCGGTTGGTTTAGTTTTAGAATTATGATTTGAAAATAAAGTTGCATTTTGAGTTGGTGAGTTTTTGATTTATGATTTGAAAAGAAAAAATTTATTTGGTTATGAGTTTCGGAAAGAGTTTTAAATTGAATTTTGAATTTTTAAAATGAGTTTTGAAATAAGAAAAATTGTTTGGTTATGAGTTTTGAAAAAAGTTTTCAAAACCTAATTAAAAAACTTATAACTCATCACCAAACACCTAACTCAAAATTCTATTGAAAATTCTATTCAAATCTCATAACCAAATTCTTTTTAAAATTCAATTTAAAAAAATAATTATTGAAAAAAAAAATTATTTAAAAATTAAAAAAATTCCAAAAATATATTTTTATTTAAAATATTAAATATATATATATATATATATATTAGTTTTTGTTAAAAAAACAATTTAGCTAGTGCTTTAAAATTACTTTTGATTGTATATTTGGTTGAATTTTTTTTAATTGTTTTGTTTAAAAATGTTTTTTTATTTTTGAAAAATTACTATGACAAATTAATTTTCATTTAATTTTTTTTTGGTTAATTTTAAATAAATGGCCAAATAATTTGTCATTTTGGTCTAAAAAAAAATAATTTTTATATTTAAAAAATATCCCAAAACAAATATAATTTCTTTTTTCCAAATAATAGGTGCCAATTGCCAAAAAAAAAAAAAAAACATTGTTCCAGTCAACCAGTCCGATGTCCGAGAGGATGTCGGCGAGAACAACCGGGTAGACCCAATCTGTTCTTTTTAAAATTTAAAATTCAAAAGCTCTCTACTCTACTGAACATGTTCTCAAATGAGTTTTGAAATGTGACATTAAAATTAATTTTAAAAAATTTAAATCAAACAAAACATAAAAATATTAGTGTAAAATTATGTTTCCAGAATTAAACTAAACAGAGCCAAAGTTTATCGCTTGGTGTTGTGTTGCCTTTTTAAATGAAGCCCATCCCTCTCTTTATTCTTCTTATTTGGCGTAACAAGTCTGTTGAAAGTGCTTTAGGTGAACTCTACTTAAGGGGTTGTTTGGGATGACCTAAATAAATACACTTTTTATCTTTTTACGAAAAGATGTGCAGAAAAGTTGAGAGGTGATGTGATGGAAAAAGGATAAAAAGATAAAAAGATGGATTATTTATAAGTTGTCAAACTTGGCCTAAATCAATCCATCAATTTTAGGTTTATAAATAAGGGATAAAAAGGTCATTTTACCTAACTTTTGTTGCAGACACCACGTGATTTGAATTTTATAGATAGGTTTATAGGGTAAAATAGTAGACTTTTTAGGGTATGTTTGGTTTGTGTTTGAGAGATGTGTTTTAGAGATAAAAAGTACGAAAAGTTGTTTGGTTTAGTTTTTTTCAAAAGATATTTTGGAAAATTATTTTGAGAGAGAGTTTTGGAAAAAGTGGTTGATTTGATGTGTGTGAGAGAGAGATTTGTTTGGAAAACTTGTTTGGTTTACAAGTTTTGAGAAATTTTTTTGGGAAAATTTGTTTGGTTTGATTACTTTTAAAAACTTATTTATAGAGAAAATTTCCCAAAAATTTTTTAGAAATACAAACCAAACGAACCCTTAGTTTTTTTAGTGATTTTTTAGTTTTTAGGTTAAAAAATTGTGTTGTCAAATGAGACCTTAGGAGTTATTTGGAATAATTTAAATAAGTATACTTTTTAATTTTTTGTAAAAAAAATGTGTAGAAAAGTAGAGAGATGATGTGACCCAAATAAATATTCTTATTTAGTTTATACCAAGCAATCCTTAAAACACGTTTGGTATGATGGAATAGGCTGCAATAGAATGTCCATTACAGCTTTGCATTTCTTTTCCCTTATATTAGTGCGCCTTATCTAAGTGAGAATAGTCATTCCATTGGAATGCCTATTCCAACATAATGTGAGAATGCCTATTCATTCCTCCAACTTAAGGAATAACCATTCTATTTCATCATGGAATTAATAAAAAATATATATATATTATTCTTATTACTATTATTATTATTATTATTATTGACACTTTATATTATTATTTAGCTACTACCACCATTCTGTTCTCATACCACTGCCGCCACCACTGCCACTTAGGAGTATAAAAATGGCACAAGCCTAGCCTGAAAAACCTGGGCTTGGGCCTAGGCCATCATTTTGAAGCCCGGCCCAACTCATAGGCCTGGCCCATTGGCCTGCTTAAGGCCCACTCAAGGCTCGACCCAAGACCCAGCCTACCTAAAGCTCAGTGTCTTTTTTAATAAAAAATAATAAAATTTTGACAAAAAAAATAAAAAAACAAAAAAATATATATATTTAGGCCTGTCTGAGCCCATGCCTATTGGCCCGTCCAAGGCCCGAATACCTCATGGGCTTGGGCTTAATTTTTTGGCCCGTGGATTGACTGGCCTGGCCCGGCCCGAATTTTGGCGGGAGCCTTTACGCCCCTACTGCCACTATCACTTCCACCCTATCGCCACCATAACACCACTACCACCATCCCCATGGTCGCCACCTCAACCACACCACTACATTACCACCGCTCCCCTATTACTACTGCATCTGCCGCCATAATCACTAACTTACCACTGCTACTACTACTACCTTCATAAACATCACACCACCATCATCACCATCATGAGAACCACCACTCTACTACTATTGGTTGTCGCCACTGCCACCACCACCACTAAGGCCACAACAACCTACTACCACTATTCTACTATCATTGTTATCACCACCACTGATGCCGTCGTCGCTACCACCACCACTACTACGACTCACACCATTACTTCTACAACTATCAACATTATCATGATCTATACAAAATTTTAATTTATTTGTTACTAGCTTGTTAAAAAAACAAATAAAAAAAAAAACTTATTCCATTCCATGAGATAATAGGCATAACCAAACATAAGAATGAGAATTATCATCATATTTTTATATCATTCCATGTTGGCAACCAAACAACGGAATGAGAATGGACATTTCATTCCATTCAACTTTGTATTTCATCCGCACTCTCATTCCATTCCTATTTCATTTCATTCCATCGTATCAAGCATGTTCTTAGTCTCTATGGATGTTTTTGCATGTATTTAATTTGATGGATGTTATAGTTTTTGTGTGGGTGAAAATCTGACCACACTGCCAACTCAGTACTCAGCTGGAAAACACTGGCAGAATAGATAGCACCTGTAAAACCTGCAACAGAAGGAGAAGACTCCGGCGGTGGTTCTTCCACCCAGGGGCGCTCTGACGATCAAGTCAGTATATCTCTCAAAGATAATTCAAGTGCTTAAATCACTGTTCTTAATATAAATTGCGTACCTTAGACCCATGGGGGTGCCTCTCTTTTATAGTTAACTCAATCCTAGTCCCAATAGAAGCCTGACTTCTATGGACTCCCATTCAATGCTTACTTTGGACTCCTCAAGAGATAAGGATGGACTCCCTAAGAATACTATCCTTATCCATCTTGAAGTCTTTCTTCATTCTAGGACTCTCGTCCCTTATCCGCTTATCTCGGATTCCGATATCTTCAAAGACAACCTTGGCCTAGCCGAGATAACCTCGGCATCATGATCTGGAATGTGGCACCTCGGCTGACACGTCGGCGTCACCTTGCCACGTGTTGATACTCAGAAAATATATCCCCATAACTGCCCCTTAGGTTCTATTACCTTGGTATTCTGAGGTGATGGAACCTATATCTGTGTTTCCTGCCAGTACGTCGGCTTAAAGACTTGTAGCCGAGATCATCATCCAGGCCGACATGCCTCTTTAGAGAACAAGAATTCCAAGAACCTTGTTACGCGTATGAGCTATCATACGCAAAAACTGAACCGTTTAAGCCACGTGTTTACCTCTAACTAGTTCGTACCGTGCACGCGCCTATAAGCCGTTTCACGCCTATATGCGCCGTCTGACAGACCCGTTGTTCTAGGCGTATTGATTATCCTTTTGCCGCCGTTTCCATTTTTAACAAAACTCTTTTCGTCTTTGCCTTTTCACCTTATTCTCGTTTCTGAAAAATTCTCTCTCTCTAGCTTTTCTCATCTCCTCCATCGTTCAAGTTTTCAGGCTCTGCTACCACCGTTGTTCACGTCCTCCGGCGAAACTTTTACCATTCTTCTCCGCTGCTGCCGTTAGTCTGACTTCGGTGAACTCGACACCGGCTTCCTTTTTGCTGGTAAGTCACCGTTCCTCCTAGTTTCAATTTTCTTGTTGCTTTTCAAGAAATTTTGCTTCATCATTTAGTCGTCATTGCTATTTTTGCTCAATTTATGTCTTGAATCACATACTGTTCATACGTTTGTTGATCATTGCCATTGTTCTTGGCTTTTTATACCTGTCTTGTGTTTCTTAATGGCCCTTCATTTTTCTTGATTTCTGAATCGCCCTACCTGTTTCTGTTTAATCATGGACAAAGCTCAAGTAGGTCTTAACAGAGACCAAAACATGCTGAGATGAGGGCCCAAAGGCCTAGGCATGCAAGCTAAGCCACAAACTAGGCAACCATGCACAACACTCAAAGGCACTTAAAGAGTGAATGAAGTGGGAACATGGCAATGCTAAGTACTTTGAAATAACATGTTAAATGATGCCAAATCATCTAAATAGCTCAAATATAGCATGCATGAGTCATCAAAATGCAAGACTAGCAAGGCCAATTGCACTACTGCTATACAAAGCATGAAGGATATAGAAAAGGCAACCCAAAATAGTCCTAGATCATGCCAAAATGATACTAAAACATGCATGGAAGGAAACCAAAACAAGCTAGCATGGAGGGCATAAGGCATGATGCATACAAGGCAAATAAGGTGGATTACACTACACCTATTAAGACCAAGCATGGGATGACTCAACCAACAAAAATTAGAGTTATGGCATGATAAAACAAGCCCAAAAACCCACTGTGATGGCATCCCAAAGACCTAAGCATAGAGGCATGCACAATGATCCATTCATGAGGCATAAAACACCAACCCCCCTAATGCATTGAAAGCATGTCAAATGCAAGTGTATGACCACGTTACATGGATTGGAATAACATAACAAGTGATGCCAAATCATGGAAATAGGCCGAGTGACGCATGCTAGTGGGCTCAATGCATAAAGCTAACAAGCTAGCTTGTACTATGGCTATACAAAGCAAGTCATGCATGACCGAATCAACACAAATCAGACCTTAAACATGCTAAAACATGAACAAAGTCTTCTTGAAGTTAAGCCAAAAGCATGCTAAAATCACATTTTAAAGCATGAGACACATTAGGCTAATTCATGGAAATGCTCTACAAGTGCATGGAGCATGCAAGGGCCAACCAAACCAAACCAAACCAAAGTAGAGTCATGACATGGCAAAACATCACCAAAAACATGCTGAAATGGACTTAAACCCAACTATAATGACATGCTACTTCATGAAGCATACAAAGCTAGTTTAAGAGATTTACACTACAAGTGTATTAACCATGCATGGAGTGACAAAACCAAATAAAAAACAGTGGCTTGCCATTCTAAAATAAGCCCAAGTACAAGCTAAGATATGGCCAACATAAACTTACCAAAGGTGCTCACACATGGGGCATTCAAAGCAAGTAAACAAGACACAAAGGAGAGGGGATGACCCTTTCCTATTTAGGACACCAAAACCATCTTCCCACCACTGAAAATCCTCTAGATTTCAATGGTAGAAAGGTCATGCAAAGGCTTCAACAAGAGCCTAAAGGGATGGCTCAAAACAAGGCCTAACAAGGCCTAAGAGGGAATAAACCACCCCCAATGAAAAAGTGACCTTAAACAAAGGTCTAAAGCATGCAAAAACAAAACTTTTGAAAGAAAAACCTAAAACAATATGCAAGGATGGCCAAAGTGAGGTACAAATAAATGCTAAAAAAGGGAATATACTCACCCTTGAAGTTCAACTTCAAAAACAGCTAGCTCTGAGGCTAAAAACCAAGTTTCAAAGCTCAAGTAACACTCCTAAGAACCTCAGCTCAAAGATGGTGGTGTACCTCTATGTGTTGTAGTGCAAAAGTGCAAGAAAAATGGACTTTAGAGCACTATTCTATGCAATATAGAGAGAGAGGATGAGAAATATATAGAGAGAGAGATACAACTTCTCTAAAAAATGGCTGACGAGGGAGGAAGAGCCTCTCCTTATATAGAAGAAAAACAATGCAAAGCTTGTTAAACAAGCTTGGAAAGGGGCTCATCCCTCCACACACGTGTATGGAGGAGAGATGATTGAAAACCAGCTGACTCAAAAGATCTGGCGTGAAACCTGTTGAGACAAGAGTTCTGCCGGCCATCAATGGTGGCCGGCAGTGGCTCATTAATGGCCGGCAGGCCTCATCAATGGCCGGCAGTAACAAAGGCATGGCCGGCAGTATCATAGGATGGCTGGCAGTGCACCAAGAGAATTATGCTGGAAGGACCAACACATGGTCTAAAAATGGGATAGAAAGGATACAAGGTTTGGAAAACTCAAACCTGTGACGTTCCGCCGCGAAAGTCGAGCACTCAACGAGCAATCTAACTTGTGGTTGGATGTACCTGCAAACACAACCAAGTCTTGAGGACGGTCAAAAATAGGGTGTCTACAGCTGCCCCTCTTTGACAGAACTCGAAAGTCACAAAGTGATGGGAGTGAATGTCAAAGCCCAGAAACGACCCATTTTTGACAAGGCCGAAGACTTAGACAAATAGGCAAGATAATAAAGAGATGCGCCCGCAAGCAGGGGCAAGATGCAAATGATATGCACAATGCCGAACATAACTTATGATCACACAAAGAAAGCTGTAATGAAGCAGTTATATACAATAAATGCAACAGTTTAAGCAAGCGAATTCAAACCAAACTACATTACATGCAGAAAGGATGTAAGAGAATTATGTAATCTTAGTGAACGTGTGATAGATACACGAAGTGAGCATATGTGATAGATATACAAAGTGAATAAACATGTGTGATAGATACACAAAAGTGAAGAGAGTGTGATGGATACACTATACGAATGAAGTGTGATAGATGCACTAAGTGAACAAAGTGTGATGGACACATAAAAGGTGAACACAAAGTGTGATAGATGCACTAAGTGAACAAAGTATGATAGATACACTAAAACTGAACAAGAAGTGTGATAGATGCACTAAGTGAACAAAGTATGATAGATACACTAAATGTGAACACGAAGTATGATGGATGCACTAAGTGAACAAAGTATGATAGATACACTAAAGGTGAACACGAAGTGTGATAGATACGCTAAGTGAACAAGTATGATAGATACACTAAAGGTGAACACGAAGTGTGATAGATGCACTAATTGAACAAGTATGATAGATGCACTGAAGGTGAACACGAAGTGTGATAGATGCACTAAGTGAACAAAGTGTGATTGATACACAAAAGGTGAACACGAAGTGTGATAGATGCACTAAGCGAACAAAGTATGATAGATACACTAAAGGTGAACACAAAGTGTGATACATGCACTAAGTGAACAAGTATGATAGATACACTAAAGGTGAACACGAAGTGTGATAGATGCACTAAGTGAACAAGTTTGATAGATACACTAAAGGTGAACACGAAGTGTGATAGATGCACTAAGTAAACAAGTATGATAGATACACTAAATGAGAATGTGTGTAATAGATACAAAAAATGAAAATGTGTGAGATAGATACCCAAAATGAATGAAGTGTGATTGATACACTAAATGAGAAGAGAGTGTGATTGACACACTAAAGCAAATGAAGTGTGATTGATACACTAAGTGAATGATCTTAAACGGAACTTCTTTGAATGAACCGTACATACAATATCGTTCATGAATGAGAAAGAAACTTGATCGGTACAATGCAGTACAATGCAAATAACGTGTGTGACAGTGCAAGTGAAGTGTGCATAACAATACAAGTGGAGAGCGCACACCAATGCAAGTGAAACGTACATAACAATGCAGGTGGAACGATGCATAACAATGCAAGTAAACGTATGTGACAACGCAAGTAAAGAGTGTGCAAAACAATGCGAGTAATGTGGATGACAGCGCAAGATAGATGGGCAAAACAATGCAAGTAACGTGCGTGACAGCGCAAGATAGATATGGAAAACAATGCAAGTAAAATGTGCGTGACAGCGTAAGATAGATGTACATGACAATGCAAGTAACGTGCGTGGCAGCGCAAGATAGATATGCAAAACAATGCAACTGAAAAGGTGCATAACAATGCAACTAAAAAGTGCATAACGATGCAACTAGAGTATGTATAACAATGCAACTAAAAAGTGCATAACAATGCAACTGGAGTGTGCATGACAATGCAACTGAAAAGTGCATAACAATGCAACTAGAGTGTACATAACAATGCAACTGGAGTGTGCATGACAATGCAACGAGTGTGCATGACAATGCAAGTAAGGTGTGCATAACAATGCAAATAAAGAAGGTGCATAACAATGCAGGTGGAACGGTGCATAACAATGCAGGTGGAGTGTGCATAACAATGCAGGTGGAGTGTGCATAACAATGCACGTGAGACATGCATAGCGAGGCAAGTGCAAGAAATGTATGCTCCATGCAACATTAAGATGCGCATTTCATGCCAGGGTGAGAAGTGCACATTCTTTGCAAGCAAGGTTAAAACGTGCTCCATGCAATGTACATACTCTATGCAAAAAGATCAACGACGTACATCCAATGTAACGTGTATATTTTATACGACAACAAGAATAAGTATAGTACAAGATGCATTTATGCAATATGTGTGATGATATGATACATGTTACAAGAAATATAGAGCATGATGTCTAGAGAATACAATAAACAAACAAAGCGGCGCTTTAGAAAGCACCTTATGGGGCGAGTGGCGATGAACTGCTCTACTCTGATGGGGATCTCCCCTTGTGTGTTCTTCGAACTCTTACCTTCAACTCACAGTTCAAAGGTTCTGAAATACTGACAAGGAGTAACCTCTGCATGTAGAAGCCACGGATGCCACTTTTCTTCCTGACCATATTCATTTCCCTACTCTCCAATGGGGTGACAGACTAGGTTGGTTCAGTATCCAGAACCAAGGCGCATATCCGCTACCTCAACCTATGGGGCTTCCATACAGATTTCAAGCCAAGGTTGCACCCCTAGGTATTTAAACCAGACTTTAGTCTTGAAAATTCCAAACCTTTGTGTTCTAGGCATCAGCCATTTGAACTCTAGTTTTCACCGTTGCAGTTGATCTCCTAGGAACTCATTGTAAACATAGCCAAGATGCCTCCGGCAGGGATTGGTACTCTGAGAGAGCACTTCTGATTGCCATTCTGGCATGAAAAAGGTCGACACAGTATTCTATTCACTTTGAACACACAGCTCGTATAGCAAACTGCTCCCTCTTATCGCACAGCTCGTAACACAGAACCCTGTTCTTTCTGCACACGGCTCATACGACATACTGCTCATTCCGAACACACAGCTCATAACGCAATACTCAATTTGTGATATCCCTATTCCGTAATATGTTAATTGGTCCTTAACATGAATGTGATTATGTGTTTCATATGATTTTGTGTGCCATTAGGTGAAAATATGTGGTTTTGAATTTCTATCTGTTCACCGTAGGAATATCTGTTTGATTGTCTGCTTTGGAAATTAAATTGAAGGCCCTATCGGCCACCGAAACCGAAATTGGTTGTGCCATTGTGATTTGCATAATTTTTAGAGCCTACGGTGAAATTTAATTAGAAATTGATTCAGATCAGAATTAATTGATTTAATTGATAAATTAATGCCCAATTATTTATTATTATTAAATTGGAATTAGTGGGACTTGTTGTAATAAGGCACTACACCTTCAAATTCCCTCTTTAGCTTCGTTTTGGCTGATTTTAACCTTAAGAGAGAAGAGAGGGCCGGCTAGAGAGAGAGAGGGTTGAAGTTGATCATTGAAGCTTGAATATTTGAAGGCCAACTCTAGATTTGACCATAGATTGGAAGAATTGAGCCTCTAGGTAAGTGAATTCATGAGTTTAATGTTGTAAATTGTGAATTCAAGTTTAATTAATGGTCAAGAACATGAATTAGTTTGATTATAAGGAAATTGAGTTGTATTTGTTGAATTTAAAGTCATGGAATGCATGCATGTGCATAATAGCCATGAATTTGTATAGTTGAGCATGAAAAATATGATCCATGTAGAATTGTGGCTAGAATCCATGCTTGTGACCACCATTTGTACAATTTGAGTTGAAATGGAAGTTATATCTCACATGCGTGTACCATTCATAAGAAGTATGAGCTTGAATGCATGAAATTGTTATGTTGAAAGTGAATTTGGTGTAGATTGGGACATGCATGTGATTAATTTGTGAAATTGAGCTCCATTGTGTTGCAATTTGGTGTTGGTACCATGTTAGTATATGATTATGTGAAGTTTCAGCCAAAATCATGCATCTAGAACCATTGAATGTCGAATTGGAGCTGAAGAACATGTGCTGGAAAACCCAAGAAATTTGATGTCCGCTCAAGCGGGGAAACCGCCGCTCGAGCATGAATTTCGTGCTCCTAGTATTTTTGCAGACTTGGATGTCTGCTCGAGCGGGGAAGTTCACGCTCGAGCGGGGAGCTATGTCGACAGACCTTCAGCTCAAGCGCCAGACTTCACGCTTGAGCATAATTTTGATGCATCCAGCACTTTTGCAGACCTCATGGGTCCGCTCGAGTGGGGAAGTCCACGCTCGAGCGGGGACCCTATTTTCTAAAATTTTGTTTATGCGTTCTGTGTTTCGTTTTCCGTCCTCTTTCACTTCTAAGTACTCTTTGGCATGCATTGAGCATTGTAATTGAGTTAAAGAGATAAGAATGAAGCCTAAAGAGAAAAATATGAATTTAGAACGGATTGAATTGTTTGCGACCCTTTTGTGTTCATGGAATGTGTAGGGTCGAGCTCCAGGGCAAACCAACCAACCAATCATAGTGAGTAATATCTTAACAAAGATATCTGAAATATGTTGTTGTCCAAATTACTTACTTCTATGTAAGTTTTATAAGTTTGTTGATTCGATTGGTGGACAATGTTGCTATGCCAAATGAATGGGCCAGAGGCCAGTTTGATCTGATCGATAGAGTGAATGGGCCAGAGGCCGTTTTGACAAGAATGAATGGATGGGCCAAAGGCCGTTTTGACATGAATGAATGGGCCAGAGGCCGTTTTGACATGAATGAATGGGCCAGAGGCCGTTTTGATATGAATGGATGGGCCAGAGGCCGTTTTGACATGAGTGAATGGGCTAGAGGCCGTTTTGACACGAATGAATGAATGGGCCAGAGGCCGTTTCGACATGAATAAATGAATGGGCCAAAGGCCAGTTGGTACGAATAAATGAATGGGCCAAAGGCCAGTTGACATAAATGAAAATATAAATTGGGCCCAAGGTCGTTTGAAGTATGTTGTTCTACATGTCGTTTGTATAACTCCTTTATTTGATATTATTCACTGGGCTGTCGCTCATGCTCATTCATGTGTTTGTAGGTGAGCCAAGAGAAGTCCAGACCCAGCCCCAGTGATGTTTGTGTGGAACAACAAAGGTTTTGAAGAGTCAGCCCTTGCGTCTCATGCACGAGACCCGTCTTCGTCTTTTGTCATTCTGTTTTATTTTGTCATGTGGGCAAAGTCTTTGAATATGTTGTATATAGTTTTCTTGGGTTGACTTAGACTTATATGATCATGTATGTACAGAACCTTGTGTAGTACATATTTTGTTGTGAGTTATTAATATGCATGTGTATGGTTTGTTATGATGTGCCATGTAAGCACAACTCTATGGACAAAGGTTTAAACTGCTTCTGTTTGGCCCCCATTAACTCTGTTAACATACTTTTGGTTTGCTTTGAGGCCGTAGGTAATCTCATGATTACTGGCCGGTTATGTCCTTAACCCACAGGGGCAGGTTCGAGTCATGACAGAGTGGTATCAGAGCACGAGTTAGTAACTCACACACTTGTCCAAAAGAGTAATAAGCGTCTAGAAAAGATTTAGGATGCATTCATGTGATAAGTACGAATTTGGAAGCATCGAGAATATGCCTAACTGTTTTGATATGAACGATTATGTGCTACAAGTTTGTGAATTGCTTGCATTGCAATTGTTTGAATATGTGTGCTTTCTAGTATAGGCATACTTGTGTATTTTTTATATAAAGTATAATGTAAGTTTAACCAGATGGTGAGAACAAGAGGTGATGAGATAGAGGAGTCCTCTACTGCCAGAATAGACAGAATGGAAAGACTGATACAGGAAATGGCAGAAACTTTGAGGCAACAACAAGAGTGGCAACAACAGTGGCAACAACCACACCCTCCACCTCCACCTCCAGCACCTCTTGTGCCAGATAATCAAAATAACGATCGGATAATAGCACTCACCAAAGAATTCAAGAAAATGAAACCACCACAGTTCCACAGGGACTAGATCCGTTGAAAGCCGAAGCATGGGTCCTCGGCATTGAGAAACTGTTTGAAGTGTTCCCGTGTTTAGAGACACAGAAAGTACTTCTAGCCACTTTTATGCTAGAAGACGAGGCAAGAAGATGGTGGATGTTAATGCGAGAAAATCATAAAGATGTTGACTGGGTGAAATTTCTGGAGATTTTCTATGACAAGTACTTCCCACAGTGTGTTCGGGATAGGAAAGTAGCAGAGTTCATGGAACTTAGGCAAGACAACATGACTGTAGCTAAGTATGAGGCCAAATTCACTGAATTGGCCAAGTTTGCACCACGCGTGATTGACACTGACTATAAGAAGGCGAGACATTTTGAAGGTGGGCTTCGAAGTGACATTTTAGAAAGAGTGAATGTCTTGAAGTTGGAGGCCTACATTGGGGTGCTAGACAGGGCCATCATATCAGAGGCTAACATAGCTAGACAGACTAAGTCAACAACTGACTGGAAAAGTAACAAAAGGCAAGGTTTCTTCTCAAAGAAAAAATTTTCGAAAAAGCAAAATACGGGCTCCTCAAATACTTCAAATTCTTCCCGAGACACAGCTCCCATGTGTAATAGTTGTAGCAGAAAGCACCGTGGAGTCTGTTACCATGTGTCAGGAGCCTGTTTCAAATGTGCGAAACAAGGGCATATAGCCCGAGATTGTAATCAGAACAGTGGGAAACTAGCTGCTAGCTCAACTACATCAATCCCGAAGCCAAGAAATACTATGAGACCTGCCATCACTGAGGATACCATGAGACAAGGGAGAGTTTTTGCGCTTGTTCCGGGTGATACACGGAATGCCAACGCAGTTGTCTCAGGTACCATTTGTATATGTAATCAGGATGCCTTTGTGTTAATTGACTTTGGATCAACACACTCATTTGTAGCATGTGCACTTGCATCTAGACTAGATAGACCTTTAGAATTACTGCTATATCTGCTATGTGCGTCTGCTCCATCTGGGGAATCTGTATTGTGTGAATCTATATATCGGTTTTGTGACATGCGTATTGAGGATGCTATCCTATATGTAGATTTGTTACCCTTGAACTTTAGGCATTTTGATGTAATTTTGGGCATGTATTGGTTGACCAAATATTGTGTCACCATTGATTGTGTGACAAAACGGATTGTGTTTAAACCACCAGAACATAAAGAGATTGTGTTTGTGGGTAATGGGGTAGTGCCTGCACCTTATTTGATATCTGCAATGAAAGCATGCAAACTGATCGGGAAAGGGTGTCAGGGTTATTTGTGTTATGTGTTGTCTGAACAATCCGTGAATGTTGAATTGAATGATATCCCTACGGTTAGAGAATTTCCAGATGTGTTTCCAAATGAATTACCAGGGGAATTGGTAGATAGGGAGATAGAGTTTACTATTGAAACTGTGCCAGGCACCCAGCCCATTTCTAAAACTCCCTACAGAATGGCTATTGCCGAAATGAAAGAATTGAAAGAACAGTTGCAAGACTTGCTTGACAAGGGGTTTTTCGACCTAGCACTTCACCTTGGGGTGCACCAATATTATTTGTGAAAAAGAATGATGGAACCCTACGCCTGTGTATTGATTATCGGGAATTGAACAAGGTAACAATAAAGAACAAATATCCCCTACCCCGTATTGATGACTTATTTGACCAATTACAGGGATCACAGGTGTTTTCTAAGATTGATTTGAGATCCGGGTATCATCAGTTGAAAGTTAAGGCAGAAGGTGTTGAGAAAACCACATTCAGAACGAGGTATGGACATTTTGAGTTTCTTGTTATGCCATTTGGAGTGACTAATGCTCCGGCAGCATTTATGGACTTAATGAACCGAATTTTTAAAACCTACCTTGACGAATTTGTTGTGGTTTTTATTGATGACATTTTGATATATTCCGAAGATAGGCTTGACCATGAACATCATTTGAGAACTGTCCTACAAATACTTCGGAAAAGGAAATTATTTGCTAAGCTAAAGAAATGTGAGTTTTGGTTGGATGAAGTTGTTTTCTTTGGGCATGTTATCAACAAAGAAGGGATTTCAGTGGACCCACAGAAAATAGAAGCAATTGTGAATTGGCCCACACCGACGAATGTAACAAAGGTCCGCAATTTCATGGGCTTGGCCGGGTACTACAGGAGGTTTGTGAAGGACTTTTCGAAATTAGCTGTGCCTCTTACCCAATTGACATGAAAAGGGCAACCGTTTGAATGGAACGACGAAAGAAAAGCTGCCTTTCATGAACTGAAAACAAGATTGACCACTGCACCAATTTTGACACTACCTTCCGGTACGGAGAATTTTGTAATTTTCAGTGATGCGTCTTGTAAAGGTTTAGGTTGTGTGTTAATGCAGAATGGAAAGGTTATCGCTTACGCCTCTCGACAGTTGAGGCCACACGAGAAGAATTATCCAACACATGACCTAGAATTGGCCGCAGTTGTTTTTGCTTTGAAGAGCTGGCGGCATTATATGTATGGAGCAAAGTGTGAAGTCTACACGGATCACAAAAGTCTGAAATACTTCTTCACGCAGAAAGAGTTGAATATGCGACAGAGGAGATAGCTGGAACTGATAAAGGATTATGATTTAGAGATTCAGTATCACCCCGAGAAAGCTAACACAGTTACTGATGCCTTGAGCAGAAAATCAACGGGGAGTATGGCTTGTTTGCTTACTGAACAGAAAGAGATCTTGCAAGATTTTGAGAAGTCTAAAATTGAAGTGGTAATGTGTGAATAGGGCGGATTGATAGCCGCTATTACAGCCGAGCCTGCAATCATTGATGAAATTAAACAGAAACAGAAAGAGGATGAATTCCTCAAGAAGGTGATAGATGAATTTGAGACAAGTCCGAAAGCAGAGTTTGGCGTTGTAAATGAAGTGTTGAGATTTCAAAACCGAATGTGTGTCCCAGACATTCCGGAACTAAAGAAGAGGGTTTTAGATGATGCCTACAAATCAGCATTTGCTATGCATCCAGGTAATAATAAAATGTATCGAGATTTGATACAGACCTATTGGTGGCCTAAGATGAAGAAAGAGATTGCAGAATATGTGTCCAAATGTCTTCGGTGTCAGCAAGTTAAAGCTAAACATCAGAAACCCGGCGGTCTACTACAATCTCTCTCTAGTCCTGAATGGAAGTGGGAGCATGTGACTATGGATTTTGTTGTTGGCCTACCTTAGACTTCTCGAGGTATGGATTCTATTTGGGTTGTAGTTGATAGACTGACTAAATCTGCACATTTTCTGCCTGTCAAAACTACATTTAATGCTTATAGAATGGCTACTATTTATGTTGATGAGATCGTCCGTTTACATGGAGTTCTGGTATCTATTGTGTCGAATAGAGATCCAAAATTTGTATCTAGATTGTCGAAGAGTTTGCAAGAAGCTATGGGAATAGAACTAAGATTCAATACTGCATTCCACCCACAGATAGATGGGCAATCAGAACGAACAATACAGATTTTAGAAGATATGTTTCGGATGTGTGCTTTGGATTTTCAGGGGAGTTGGGAAGACTATTTGCCACTTGCGGAATTTGCTTATAATAACAGCTTCCACTCCAGCATTGGTATGGCACCATACGAGGCTTTGTATGGTAGAAGGTGTAGATCACCAAATTGTTAGACAGAGGTCGGGGATAGAGCTTTACTTGGGCCTAAAATTGTGCAAGATACTTTTGAGAAAATCAAAACTATTCGACAAAGGCTCAAAACAGCTCAGGACCAGCAAAAAAACTATGCAGATGTTCGAAGAAGACCTCTTAAGTATGAGGTCGGTGACCACGTGTTTATCCGTGTGTCCCCAATGAAAGGCCAAGTCAGGTTTGGAAAAAAGGGCAAGTTGTCGCCCCGTTACATTGGGTCGTTTCAGATTTTGGAAAGGCTTGGTCCAGTTGCTTATAGAGTTGCTTTGCCACCAGGATTCGAACAAATCCATAATGTGTTTCACATGTCGATGTTGAGGGGTTACCTCCGAGACCCGTTTCATGTGATTGATTATCACCGGGTAGCTATTGATGAAAATATGGAATACGCCAAATGGCCGGAACGAATCGTTGACCGACAAGTGAAACAACTGAGAAGCAAATCCATCCCAATGGTGAAAGTGGAATGGAAAGAACACTATGTGACAGATGCGACATGGGAAAAGGAGAATGAAATGCGACTACGCTATCCACATTTGTTTCCCGACAAAGGTAAAACAAGTTTGGAGGACCAAACTTCCTAAAGGGGGGAAGACTGTGATATCCCTGTTCCGTAATATGTTAATTGGTCCTTAACATGAATGTGATTATGTGTTTCATATGATTTTGTGTGCCATTATGTGAAAATATGTTGTTTTGAATTTCTATCTGTTCACCGTAGGAATATCTGTTTGATTGTCTGCTTTGGAAATTAAATGGGCAAATTACAAACACCCCCCTCGAGGTTGGATGAAAATACAAATTCCCCCCTAAGGTTTGTGAAATTACAAATTGCCCTCTGAGAGTCAAATTTTCATAACAAATTAGGGGAAATTATGGGGGAATCTGTATGAAAATAAAAATCTCATGAGGCAATTTGTTATGGAAATATAAACCTCAGGGGTCGGAATGTAATTTCTCAAACCTCATGGAGGAATCTGTATTTTCACCAAACCTCAAGAGGATGTTTGTAATTTGCCCAAATTAAATTGAAGGCCCTATCGGCCACCGAAACCGAAATTGGTTGCGCCATTGTGATTGGCATATTTTTAGAGCCTACGGTGAAATTTAATTGAAAATTGATTCAGATCAGAATTAATTGATTTAATTAATAAATTAGTGCCCAATTATTTATTATTATTAAATTGAAATTAGTGGGATTTGTTGTAATAAGGCACTACACCTTCAAATTCCCTATTTAGCTTCATTTTGGCTGATTTTAACCTTAAGAGAGAAGAGAGGGCCGGCTAGAGAGAGAGAGGGTTGAAGTTTATCATTGAAGCTTGAATATTTGAAGGCCAACTCTAGATTTGACCATAGATTGGAAGAATTGAGCCTCTAGGTAAGTGAATTCGTGAGTTTAATGTTGTAAATTGTGAATTCAAGTTTGATTAATGGTCAAGAACATGAATTAGTTTGATTATAAGGAAATTGAGTTGTATTTGTTGAATTTAAAGTCATGGAATGCATGCATGTGCATAATAGCCATGAATTTGTATCGTTAAGCATGAAAAATATGATCCATATAGAATTGTGGCTAGAATCCATGCTTGTGACCACCATTTGTACAATTTGAGTTGAAATGGAAGTTATATCTCACATGCATGTACCATTCATAACAAGTATGAGCTTGAATGCATGAAATTGTTATGTTGAAAGTGAATTTGGTGTAGATTGGGACATGCATGTGATTAATTTGTGAAATTGAGCTCCATTGTGTTGTAATTTGGTGTTGGTACCATGCTAGTATATGATTATGTGAAGTTTGAGCCAAAAGCATGCATCTAGAACCATTGAATGTCGAATTGGAGCTCAAGAACATGTGCTAGAAAACCCAGGAAATTTGATGTCCGCTCGAGCAGGGAAATCGCCGCTCGAGCGTGAATTTCGTGCTCGTAGTATTTTTGCAAACTTGGATGTCCGCTTGAGCAGGGAGCTATGTAGACAGACCTTCAGCTCGAGCGCCAGACTTCACGCTCAAGCGTAATTTTGATGCATTTTGCACTTTTGCAGACCTCATGGGTCCACTCAAGCGGGGAAGTCCACGCTCAAGCGGGGACCCTGTTTTCTGAAATTTTGTTTGTGCGTTCTGTGTTTCGTTTTCCATCATCTTTCACTTCTAAGTACTCTTAGGCATGCATTGAGCATTGTAATTGAGTTAAGGAGATAAGAATGAAGCCTAAAGAGGAAAATGTGAATTTAGAATGGATTGAATTGTTTGTGACCCTTTTGTGTTCATGGAATGTGTAGGGTCGAGCTCCAGGGCAAACCAACCAACCGATCATAGTGAGTAATATCTTAACAAAGATATTTTAAATATGTTGTTGTCCAAATTACTTACTTCTATGTAAGTTTTATAAGTTTGTTGATTCGATTGGTGGACAATGTTGTTATGCCAAATGAATGGGCTAGAGGCCAGTTTGATCTGATCGATAGAGTGAATGGGCCAAAGGCCATTTTGACAAGAATGAATGGATGGGCCAAAGGCCGTTTTGACATGAATGAATGGGCCAAAGGCCGTTTTGACATGAATGAATGGGCCAAAGGCCGTTTTGACATGAGTGAATGGGCTAAAGGCCGTTTTGACACAAATGAATGAATGGGCCAGAGGCCGCTTCGACATGAATAAATGAATGGGCCAAAGGCCAGTCGATACGAATAAATGAATGGGCCAAAGGCCAGTTAACATAAATGAAAATATGAATTGGGCCCAAGGCCATTTGAAGTATGCTGTTCTACATATCGTTTGTACAACTCCTTTATTTGATATTATTCACTGGACTATCGTTCACGCTCATTCATGTGTTTGTAAGTGAGCCAAGAGAAGTCCAGACCCAACCCCAGTGATGTCTGTGTGGAACAACAAAGGTTTTGAAGAGTCAACCCTTGCGTCTCACGCACGAGACTCATCTTCGCCTTTTGTGATTCTGTTTTATTTTGTCATGTGGGCAAAGTCTTTGAATATGTTGTATATAGTTTTCTTAGGTTGACTTAGGCTTATATGATCATGTATGTACAGAACCTTGTGTAGCACATATTTTGTTGTGAGTTATTAATATGCATATGTATGGTTTGTTATGATGTGCCATGTAAGCACAGCTCTATGGACAAAGTTTTAAACTGCTTCTGTTTGGCCCCCATTAACTCTGTTAACATACTTTTGGTTTGCTTTGAGGCCGTAGGTAATCTCATGATTACTGGCCGGTTATGTCCTTAACCCACGGGGGCGGGTTCAGGCCATGACACAATTTATTCTGCACGTGGTGAATTCTGAACAAACAGTTCAATCTGAACAGCCAGGATGCGAAAACGGAACATGCAAAAGTTAAAACAAACTCGGATGCTCCAAATTTTCCCTCTTTTCTTTTGCTTCGCAGCCCGGATCCTGTATAGCTTCAGATAGGTCTTGGTTCCACTGTTCTGATGTGAACTGGGTCAAACCCTGCAGTTATGAAAGAACAAATCCTGTTTTGCACAAATGTAGAGAATAGCACAGCATTCTGAGCACAAAATGATTTTTTTGAAATTGAAATGAGTTCTTAACCGGGTATTGAGCCTACGACTGAACACAGCGCACCACGACTCAACAAATGGAAAGACACAGTAAACAACCTAAACACATCTTTTTTTTCTAAAAAAGCCTTTTTCTCACTTTTTCCCTCAACGCACATCTCTCTATTCTGCAATCTCTCCTTTTTTTATCCCTCCCCTGGGTGGTTGATGAATAAACGAGAAGTTGAGGGCTCTTGCCCCTAGCATTCCACTAGATTCTTCTTCTTCTACTCACAATAGTGAATTTTGCCACAGAGGGGTTGTGCTACAACTAGGTATGCAGCAAATCTGCAGCTGACATCGGTTGATGACTCCTGCTGGGGAGTTTAGACGTGATAAGATGTGTCCAGACGAGGGAGTGGAATATCTAGATCCATTCCAGTTTGTGCTTCACACTTGGCTTGATATCTCGTTGCTTGGAGGATGAGAGAGCTTTCAGCCCTTCGTTGTTGGCTTCAGTTGTGCCCTTTTCTAACAGGTAGAGTGCCCTTTCTGGCAAGTGTGGTAACAATAGGGAAAACACAGAACACCTGACTTAATTGTGCCCCTAGTTCATCATTTTGACCATTTTTTGTTTTGGCTTTCTACTAAAACAATTTTGATCAATATAAGAGTTTGATTAACATGCTTGTTCAATTTTTTGATTTGAAATCATGCAAGTCAAGCTATGAACACTGAAAATTTTCCTTTTTTGGGTCTAAGAAATGGTCCAGTTTTGAAAAAATGGAATAATTTTCGAGAAAATCAGTCAACCTCAGTAAAAATTCTCAAAAACTGTTTTTGTAAACGGCCACTGTTCAACGAGCACGGAACCTACTCTTGAGATGCACAACCTCGGATCCATAGCAAAGGAAAATTGCCCCTTGTCTGAATGACTGTACGGCAACAAAAAGTTGCCCCTTGTTTGAATAGCACCGCAGCGCACCGAATGGCAATGGAAAGTTGCCCCTAGTTTGAATAGCACCGCAGTACATTGTAATCAATTCTCAAGGTGACGATCACAACCGAACTCTCGGATACAGAGAAGAAAAAGATGATCAAAACCATTACATGGACACAATCGATTTGGAAGTGTTTATGGCTGGACTTCAGAATGAAGTTGCCTACGTATCCCAAACATGGGAATCACGCCTTACGTAGTTCGGGTTAAGGTACACTCGGGTATTAACCTTTCCTTTTGCGCTCTAACTTTTGCCAAGGCCGCCCTTCTAGGTTTTCGACCTTGCGAGTTTTGTTTTTCTTTTCTTTTCAATTTTTTTCATTTCTTTTCTTCCTTTTTATCTTTTCTTTTCATTTTTTTTTTTTTTTTTGCTCTTTTCTTTGCTCTAACTTTTGCCTAGGTCGCCCTTCCGGGTTTTCGGCCTAACGAGCCTCTCAAGGGTAAAAGTGCAGCTTTGTCCATGTCAAATGGTTTCAGGATCTCGAAGCCATCTGAATCTAGAAAAGTGGCTGTTGTTCGCTGATGATGTAGAAGTCCATCCAATGGGGGCTAAATTTGCCCCTAGTGTTGTGGGTAGGAACTCAATTGTCCTACAGCAATACTTTCTTCTTTCTTCCCTTTTGGGATTTGGCAGTCTTGCCGATCTTCATCTTTAACTCTTCAAGCATAATCTGACATCTTTTGCCCCTAGTTCGAGGGGGCTTCTGATCTAGCTTTGCAAGCTTCCTTTGATCAATCTAATCTTCTTGATCTGACTTTCTTGCCCCTAATTCATGGGCTGCTTTAAATCTGGCCAGACAGACCTCACATTATGGTTGATCGTTGAACATTCTGAATCCAAGTTCAAGGTTTAAAAGTGAGGGGTTGAGTCTCGAGGCTGAGAGCGATCCTAAGCTGCACAATCTCAAGAACGATTCCACACAGGTCTTTGCAGGACAACGCAAAACATTTTTTTGAAATCTTTTAAGAAAACGACTAGTTGCTCGCGCTGAAGACAACGTAGAACCAATCTGGATCAAGCTAGGATCCTTCTCAGTATTCACACTAACAAGTATGATCTCATTCATCAAGGGCTTAGCATGCCTTTCTTTCTCTTAGTTGATCAAATTTTTGCAAATCCCGAGGAATTCATTCCTCTTTGTTTTCATCACAGCGTTCAAAAAGTTTTGAAAAGCTTAGGTCAATGCAATGATTTCAAGGCATAGAAAAGTAGGTGAAAATGCACTACCGTTCCATTCAAATTTTCTGGCACAACTGGCTCAAAGCAGAAACAAGCATAAAAGCATGAAAAACCACTGTTGTTTCATTCAGATCTTTTGGTGTAACTAGCTCCACGGCGGAAACAGACTCAAAAGAATAGGTGCAAAAGACAAACACAAAACAAAAATAGTGATGTCCGAAGTAACACCTCCGAAATCACCTGACTCCTATACAACAGGACTAACTCGATACAACAAGACAGACCCCAAACAAAAAGACTGACTCAAAACAAAGAGACAGACTCAAAACAACACAATAGAACTGACTCAATACCCAAGTCAGAAAACACAAAACTAGCATTTGCAAATGCTCAAAACAGTGCGTGCCAAACGCTACATCTGGAGTAAACTGAGCGCCACCCGCAGGTGGTTCATCCTCTGATCACATCACATTATCCTCCAAGTTTACTAATCCAGTGACGATAGACTTTGCTGAGCTTGGTGGGAGGACGACCCCGTTGTCAAACAAATCCTGCACTTCGTGGCGAAGACGGAAGCAATTGTCGGTGGTATGGCCGGTCTGTTGATGGTACGCATAGTACTGGGTGGCATCATGACTAGGTGGAAGACGACTGGGGAGAGGTCGAGGCTCAAGGGGTTTGAGATGCCCCTTTTCAGCAAGGATTTGAAGAGCCTTAGACAAAGGCATATAGAGGGCGTGAAGGTCCCAGCGATCTCGGGGTAGATACTTCGAGGTTTATGGATTTTTACTAGATGCACTGGCAAGGGGGTCAGTAGGTGCTAGCTTGTTCTGCTGATCTTTCCTGGGTGTAGAATTAGAGTCGGAAGGAACGGTTTTGGTACGATGGCCCTTATCCCGATTTTTCCCTTGGCGCAAACTGTCTTTGTTCTAAGTGACGAAAGTGTCATCCACAGTTTCTGCAGCAACTGCGAGCACTTGTTGTTTGCTCAGTCCCCCGGCTTTCAAAGCCTCAACAGCCTACAGAAGTTGTTCATAGGGATCAGTGTATGCCCCCACCTTGTTCTTACCTCTCGCCTCGGCTTGGTCGAAGGTTTGGGTTGCTACATCAGTGTGAAGCCCTGTTGTTGTCGACATGTTATTGCCCAAGTTTGGGATGGCTTCAGGCTGGCTGAGTTCAATTACAATTCGCCCCAGTAGTGGGGGCTCTTCTTGCATAAAGTTCCCGACATGTGATATGATCGATGGCGCAGGCGACATTCCGAAAGCTAGATCAACCACTGATCTCTGAAGATCACCGATCATTCCCATTAGCTCAAAAGTGTTGGGCTTACGGGTTTGAAATAATTGGGATTCCCAGATTAGATGTGCGGTCGGTGACCTGGGCGGGCGTTGCATTTCAACATCAGTCTCACCCTGCATGGCGATTCCTTGGTTTAATGCTGCTGCCATGACCACAATTTCTTCTGAATTTTGCGTCATCACATGTCTGCTGAACTAAACAGAGGTGATGTGATTGGTGACCAACGGATCTGATGAACCGGTGAGCCTTGACTGGCCTTTCTCTGCCTTGCCTCAACGAAGGAAAACACTGGCTACTCTGAACTGAATCTCTAACCCGACAAAGTCTATCAGCACAAATCTAATGAACCTGGGGGATATTGGAGCCTTCTGAAGCTACGGTTCCAAGACTACCTTGCAAAAGAGAAAGTGGGCAGCATCTCAGCCCAATTTCACCAAGACAGATGTAAGCATAGCTGCATGATTGTGCTCTCTACTGAATTCTGCCCAGAATTCTGCCTGTAAACTAACACTCTCTGGTAAAACTGATCCCCAAAATATTGATGCCCTCAGGCCTGATACCCAGACTTGCAAACTGATATGCGCATTCCTGTAGAGGTATACTCTAAAAGCACATAGCAAGTAAATGCGAGTCGAAAACACCCCTATGTTAGGGTAGGGTTTCCTTGTCCTATTTTGTCAGGAGCTAGAGTTTTACTACGCACGCAGCGGTTTCAAACAACCTATAATCGGGTAGGCAACATGTCCTAGTTTGGAATAGTCACTATGGATTCCAATATGCACTAGGTCGAATGGTCAAAAAGGGTGCCCCGGTAAAAACTGGGGTTTGTGTTCCCGTCGTGGCAGAGCCCGTAACCGGTCAGCCTTATGGCACGCTTCTCAAAGCAAGCCTCCGGCAAACCGTTCAGGAATAACATACAGCAAACACAGTGTCCTAGGCGCACCAATGCAAATGCAATGCAAAGAGACACATAAGTGTAGTCAAAACAAGATATCATGAGTTCGAGTCAAGTTCTCTAAGTCCCCAGCAAAGTCGCCAGAAACTGTGGACGCGCCCGAACGTCCCAGGAAAATCCCGTTCTGTTCATTTGGGCTTACTACAGTTCAGACACAATGTCACGATTCTGAATCTAATCTTTCAAAGTACAATGCAAGACCGATAAATCAACAAAGAGTCTAAATCCGGCAAATCATTTTGGAAAACTAATTTTTATAAAGAAGTGCCAAACATGGACTGCTTTGCCAGATACAGAGTCGCCACCTAAATATCTTATTTTGGGAAAATTTAAGAAACCCTGACTCGTGCCTAAAGCCACGTGTCCGTCATCACCAAAGTTGCCTCGGCTCGGGAACTTGGGTACGAGAGGGGAAGGTCCTGAAATGAGCACCCCCGCTCGCCCGATCTAAAGATCAGCCTTTACTAACATGATATCTTGTTTTTGAAAATACATGTGTTCTTATTCCGGTTATTAAAGATAGAATTACTATGTGATGCGCACAGCATACAAGTATAGACTAGATCGCCTAAGTTGGAACAAAGCATCGCATATCCGTTTGTTTGAAAATGGTTTGAAGTTTGCTACTCGTAAGTAAGCTAAATTGCGAATTTCAATGAAGTGTTTCAATTCAAGTAACCCAACCTTCATTCACAGGCATTCAGGCAGTTATAGCAAATAAGCAATTAGCCTCATGACAAGCATGCTTTTATGGAAACAATAACACACATGTAGTATGCTAATGCGTAAACACTCACAGTGTACTCCGAGCCAAAACAAAGAACTAGTTAGTAATCAATGCATGATCCTAGTTCATGTTAAGATGGCTAATGCAACACATGCAAAATGCAACTAGAAATAGGCTTGGCTATTCTAAGATGGCATATGAGATGCAACGTAGTACATGTATTCAACTTGGAATTGAAATACAATACAGTTAGTATAATGCGCCGAGCCCGGTGCATGCAATGCAGATGAATGGATGCAAACATGCAAGCATAAGGATGCTAATCAAAACATGCCCTAAAACTAACCACTGAAAGCAGGTAAGTAAAAGGGAAAAAGAAATGGGGGTTGGAAGACAAGCATACACGCACGCATACTTATTACAACAATATGCCCTCCCGACGGAGGGTCCAGATGAATAATACAGACCAACTAATTAACTAACTAACAAGCTAATTAATTATTACATAACCGAATGAATAACTAGCTACAACTAATTATTACAAAACTTAATTAATTAACAAATTAACTAATTAAATTACAAAACCAAATGCTAACTAACAAGTAAGTAATTATTACAAAACTTAATTAATTAACAAATTAACTAATTAAATTACAAAATCAATTGCTAATTAGTAAGTAAGGAAAATAGTAAACAATGTTGTTCCAGCTCTAATTGGGGGAGAAGAGGATGCATGCTCGGTTGCCGCCCCGAAAAGCTCTCCGGTTGCTCTTTAGAGGCTCTGTCTGCAAGGTGTCCTCAAGGAATTCTTGCTGAACCTTACCAAAACCAGTCTAGGGAATACACCAGTGGCCTGCCGGCCATGGGGAGCCACTGCCGACCCCCCTGCCGACCAAGAGTGGGCACTGCCGGCCAAGAATGAAGGACTGCCAGCCATCTGCAAGGCACTGCCGGCCACTGATGTGCTGTGACACCAAGCTGCAGCAAAGCACAAAATAGAGAAAATGGAGGGTCTCCCAAAGGTATGTACGCACTATGCCACTCCATATCATCTCAAAATATCAAGGGAAAGGCATAATAGGATCCAAGACCATCAATCACGCATCTCGATGCATGATGGCCAAAGATTCAACTTGTGCACATTCAATGTAAAATGAATGCATAAATAAACATATAAAGCCTAAAACTCTATCATGCGTCATCAAGAGCGTTGGTGACCGAGAATTGAGGCACATTTCATCACTTGAAGTATGAAGCGTCCCTCGTTTCTCGTGCTCGGGTTAATACTTAATCCAAACAACAATGCCACACAAGCATGGCAAACATGCGATATGACTTAAGCATGCAAACATGCAATGCAACATGAATAACCTAACAAGGCTAATGGCATGCACAACTAGCATACACAATGCAAATGGTGGCATACTCAATATAATGTGACCTAAGCATGCAAACAACATGGCATTCACAATGCAATGAATCAACATGCAAACAACATGGCATACTCAATGCTATGAACTACATGGCATGCACAATGTTTAATGGACTTAAACCAAAATGGATGGACCTCAGTCATGTCCAAATTAGTGGCCATTGGTGATAAAATAAAGGTATAAAACATAAAAGCATGCATGCACAATGCATTGGCCAACCCAGGAGGCCTAAGAGCACAACTCTCAAGAGTGCTCAAGAGTGACAAACATGTAAGTGTAACAACACCAAGTGCACTGAAATAAGGTAAGGAATGATGCCAAATCATTCAAAAAAGCAAGTAAGGCATGCAAGAGTCCTTAAGGCATGAAGCTAGTAAAGAGGACTACAAAGGAGGCGTGCAATACATGGTAAATATGCATGAACCAATCATGGAAAGAGCCCTCGTAGGTCAAAACAAAAACCTAAACATGCTGACATGAGGGCTTAAACGCCTAGGCAAGATGGCATACATGCTAGGCCACAAACTAGGCAACAATGCACAACACTCAAAGGCATTTAAAACATGAAAGAAGTGGGAATATAGTCATGCTATAAGCTCTAAAATGAAGTATTAAATGACGCCAAATCATTTAAATAGCTTAAAGATAGCATATAGGAGTCAACAAAACACAAAGCTAGCAAGGCCAATTGCACTACAGCTATACAAAGCATGAAGCATATGGCAAAGGCAACCCAAAATAGTCCTAAAACATGTCAAAATGAGTCTAAAACATACATGAAAGGAAGCCAAAATGTGCTAGCATGAAGGACATAAGGCATGATGCATACAAGACAAATAAGGTGGATTACACTACACCTATTAAGACCAAGCATGGAATGACTTAACCAACAAAAATCAGAGTTACATCATGGCAAAATAACCCCAAATAAGCACTAAAGTAATGGCTCGCAAGCTAAGGCATGAAGGCATACACAATGGTTCATGTTAAGGCATAAAGGGGCCAACCCTCCAACGCATTGAAAGCATGTCAAATGCAAATGTATGACCACATTACATGGACTAGAATAACATAACAAGTGATGCCAAATCATGGAAATAGGCCGAGTGACGCATGCTAGTGGGCTCAATGCATAAAGCTAACAAGCTAGCTTGTACTATGGCTATACAAAGCAAGTCATGCATGACCGAATCAACACAAATCAGACCTTAAACATGCTAAAACATGAACAAAGGCTTCTTGAAGTTAAGCCAAAAGCATGCTAAAATCACATTTTAAAGCATGAGACACATTAGGCTAATTCATGGAAATGCTCTACAAGTGCATGGAGCATGCAAGGGCCAACCAAACCAAACCAAACCAAAGCAGAGTCATGACATGGCAAAACATCACCAAAAACATGCTGAAATGGACTTGAACCCAGCTATAATGACATGCTACTTCATGAAGCATACAAAGCTAGTTTAAGAGATTTACACTACAAGTGTATTAACCATGCATGGAGTGACAAAACCAAATAAAAAATAGTGGCACACCATGCTAAAATAAGCCCAAGTACAAACTAAGATATGACCAACATAAACTTACCAAAGGTGCTCACACATGAGGCATTCAAAGCAAGTGAACAAGATACAAAGGAGAGGGGATGACCCTCTCCTATTTAGGACACCAAAACCACCTTCCCACCACTAAAAATCCTCTGGATTTCAGTGGTAGAAAGGTCACGCAAAGGCTTCAACAAGAGCCTAAATGGATGGCTCAAAACAAGGCCTAAGAGGGGGTAAACCACCTCCAATGAAAAAGTGACCTTAAACAAAGGTCTAAAGCATGCAAAAAAAGAACTTTTTTCAGTTGAAAGAAAGGCCTAAAACAATATGCAAGGATGGCCAAAGTGAGGTACAAATAAATGCTAAAAAGGGAAATATACTCACCCTTGAAGTTCAACTTCGAAAACAGCAAGCTCTGAGGCTAAAAACCAAGTTTCAGAGCTCAAGTAACACTCTCAAGAACCTCAGCTCAAAGATGGCGGTGTACCTCTATGTGTTGTAGTGCAAAAGTGCAAGAAAAATGGACTTTAGAGCACTATTCTATGCAATATAAAGAGAGAGAGATACAACTTCTCTAAAAAATGGCTGACCTCTCGTAGGGAGGGAGAGCCTCTCCTTATATAGAAGAAAAACAATGCAAAGCTTGTTAAACAAGCTTGGAAAGGGGCTCATCCCTCCATACACGTGTATGGAGGAGAGATGAGTGAAAACCAGCTAGCTCAAAAGATCTGGCATGAAACCTGCTGAGACAAGGGTTCTGCCAACCATTAGTGGTGGTCGGTAGTGGCTCATTGATGGCCGGCAGTAACAAAGGCATGGCCAGCAGTATCATAGGATGGCCGGCAGTGCACCAAGAGAATTATGCTAGAACGACCAACACATGGTCCAAAAATGGGGCAGAAAGGATACAAGGTTTGGAAAGCTCAAACATGTGACGTTCCGCCGCGAAAGTCGAGCACTCGACGAGCAATCGAACTTGTGGCTGGATGTACCTGCAAACAACCAAGTCTTGAGGACGATCAAAAATAGGGTGTCTACAGCACCCTTATTACAACATTATGAACTCTCGACGGAGGGTCCGAATAATAAGCTAACTAGCTAATATAAGCTAATTAAACTAATTATTACAAACCAAATCTAATTAACTATTCCTAGTTAACTAACTATTGCAAAACAAATCGAATAGCTAAGTGCATTAACTACTTAAGTACATGTAGACACCCCATTTTTGACCGTCCTCAAGACTTGGACGTCACCGTTTGAACACTCGGTGATTATCCATGTTTGTGTTCGTTTTGAGTTCCCGGAGGCCTCGGCTACGCGCCTTGCCTCAAGGATCCCCGAACACTCGACGCGTTGTTGTCAGGTTTTGTGCAACCAAACACTTTGCCATCTTTGGCTTGAGGGCAGGGTGGGGCTGTGTAGTACCATCCCCACCCATACCTGGCAGTGGCATAGATGCCACCGGCTGGTGTTTTGCTGCCGACGGAATGTAGTTTGCCGGAGTCCACTATGTTTGTTGTCGGTCAGCAAACTAATTATTTGGAAATGCCGGTCGGCCACTTTGTGGCCAAGATGGCACTTTTTTGCCGGCACGATTATCGTGGAGGATAAACACATTATCTTGAGGTTCGAGCGAGCTGCTTATTTGCAGTATTTTTATGGAGCAGCTGTATAACTTTTGTGCATCCCCATCCAACACGTGTTGGAGGGATCTCCCTCCTTGGCAAAGCTTGTCTTGTAAGCTTTTACAAGAGGACGGTCTATAGAGGGGAGCGTCTCTTCTAAGGAAAAAAAGGAGGCTTATGACATTTATTGAGAGAGAAAATCACAGAGGAGATGCTTCTGGTTTTCTAGGGTTAGGGTTAGACAGTGATTCACCAATCTATCATCTCTTTCCCTTTCATTTTGTTCACTTAGGTGTTTTGTGCCTTACTATTGCACACACAACACCTAATGTGTTTCAACCTTCCTCTAGGAGCTGCAGGTTCTAAAGAGTGCTGTTTTGGAAGTTTGGTCTTGGATCAAGCTCAAGGAGGCATTGGAGCATCTTTGTTGATAGAAGCATCAAGTGGTGAGAAACTAGTCTTTTTTCCCTTTCCTTTTTGCATCAATTTCCTACTGGTTCTTAGAGAGCTGTTTTTGTATTATTGTTATACATAAAAAAGTTCTATTTTTTAAGCCTCTTTATTTTATTAAGAGTGTTTTTGTTGTTTGAAGTGGGTGTTGACACCCTCTGAGGCCTCAAAAGGACTGCATTTTGAAGCCATTATTGTGTTAACTCCTCGATTTTGGTGTTGAGTCTCATTCACCACTTCGAAATCTGAGGGATTCTCATGGGTAAGAAGATGATCCTTTGAAGTCCCAACGAAGGAGAGGGCCTATCCCCCTCTCCTTGTGGTCCTTAAACAAGACACATATTTGGCCTCTTAAGGCAAAGTCCTATGCTTGATGTGTGTTTGGTAGCATGTTGGGTTTGTTTTTTTCATGCTCCTATATATTCTCATTGATATAACAGTGATTTACAAGTTGGTTCTTGGAACTTAATAGCATGTTTAGCATAGTTGACCTGTAATAGCCATGTTTTGTGCCTGACGATGTCTAGGTTGTTAAGCCTTTGTATAGGAAGCATGTTTGTAGCCTTGTATTTTGTGAGATTGGATATAGCTATTTTGCCATGTTTTTACTGTTATCTGTCCTATATCGTTTTGGGTCGATTTTAGCATTGCATTATATGGCGTCCTGTTGCATTTCGGCTGGTTGGCCTTGAGTATAGTGCATCTAGTGCTAGTATGACATCTTTGAGATTGGATGGATGTAGGGTCACCTTGTATGCCATTTCAGTCCTATTTTCCATGCTTGTTGTTTGATTGCCCTTGCATGCCTCTTAATGCTGTTGGAAAAGCTTGTGTAGCAATGCTCATTGTTCTTGGTTGTTATATGCATGTCCTTTGGTTTGAATGTAGTCAACTTAAGAATTGCCAATATATCTAAGTAAAGTCCCTCTTAACCTTTTGTATTAAATAACATGCTATTAAACTCTGAAATTGTTGAGGTCCTTTCCTTTTCCCTAGGCATGTCTCTTGGATCTTGTTAAATGTCTAGTTCAATGCTCCTAGGCATTGCTTTGAACACACTTGGACTACTCTTAATGCATGTTTATTGGGCTATAATGTTATTAACATTTTTGGCATCAATTTTTATAACATGAATTTTTGTTGAGAGGGCTCATGTTGCATGCTAGGATTAGTCCATAGACTTCCTCCTTTCCAATGTGGTGCTTGAATGTTGTTTTGATTCATGCTTAAGTGTTGGTCCTTTATGTGGCATGTGTAGTGTAGTCATAGCCATTTAGCTCACTCGTTAGCAAACATTTTTGGCCACTGTTAGGCCTATTAATGAGTAATGCCCTAATTCATGTATAAGTCCATAAATGCCTCGCATTTAGCATTGCCATATGCATGCTTGTATGCTTGCATGAGTTAATTGCCATGCCATGTTAGCATCCTAAGCTTGTAATCCTAGGTTGCCATTGACTTTAATGCAATGCATGCCTTGTCCTTGAATTAGTGATGGAATAAGGGACTAATTTGTTTGATTGGTTTGCATTGATAATTGAAATCAAAAGTTGCCATCTTGGTTCCTCGGGCCATCAGCATGGAAAATGCGTGATGGTATGGTACCGAGAACTCGAGGCACATGTCCCTTTGAGCCATTACAATGATAAGAGAATGTTTGCGTTGACATACATGCCATTGAATTGTGACTGCACATGCCTTGTTAATTGGCCCTCTGTGTGCTGTAAGAGTTGCAGGTTCTGCAGGGAATAACTACTGCGAACCGCAGTGTAATGTGCAAACCGACCGGCACTAATTTTCATCTGCCGACAAGCTTCAACTTGTGGCGAATGGCCAATAACAAACACTGCCGGTGGAAATTTCAAATGCTAAGAAGCACGGTGATAGATCCCTACTGTCAAGGATGTAGATCACTGAGGTTGAAGCCCCAGAGAGAGGAAAAGGGAAAAACAGAGGCAGCTTGCGCATAAGGTGAGCGCAATTCCCGAAGCGTTTTATCCTGCCTAATTAAATTTGTTTAGATAATTTGTTAATTAAATTAGTTAATTTAGTAATATTAATATAGCTTGCGCTAAGTTAAAATTAGTTTGTCAATATTTATGTCAGGTCCCTCCCGAGCAGAGGGCAAAATCATGTAATTAAGTGATGTGGGGTGGTAGTGTAGTCTTCCCAACCTCAACGTCTTTCTTCCCTTTATTTACCTTGCTTATGAATGTAGATTAGGGCAACATTTATACCTTCAGCAATAGACCTTATGCTAATGGCAAATGTGCTGCATCCAATGACATTTGTATTATCATGCATTAGGCTCGGTACATCACGCTAACTGCAATCAAGTACTGCTCAATTCAACATAATATTGACAATATATAGTTAATCGTGGCATTCACAGACATGAACAAACTAGGATTTATGATCGCGATGGCCATATCTTAAGCGAACATTTGAAATGCGAATGCATTCAGGCAAACTTAACATCGACCTTGGAAAGTGCATCCATGTTTCTAACAAGTTCTTTTGTTTGAGCATGGGACAATGACTATGTAAGAGTATTTCCGCACATTTAGCAATATCACAATGAGAAAATGTGAATGTTACCCATTGACAGCATTGCTTCTAACATTGGCTAGATAAGCTGTATGTGGCCGTTTAAACTGTTTGAAAGGTGCCTGTGGTGGAGTTGGATTATGCTTGAGTTTGGAAAAACACTCATCTACGAAATCCGTGATAATTAGCCTACTTACGAGTCTAGCAAAATCCCGAAATCAATCTTTCAAAACAAACGGCGTGATGCATATGTTTTATTTCCAAATTAGGCATCAGTCTATAACTTGTTTGCCGCGACAAACATAGAACAAAAGCTCACATCGCTAGGTAATGTAATTGGATTAAGAACAACTAACGTTTTTCAAAACGGATATCACGGTTAAGAGTAGGAGCCGGTCTTCTAGGACCGGGCGAAAGGGGGTTGCTCAATTAGCTGACCTTCCTCCAAGTCGTTACCCAAGCCCCGAGCTTGAGACATGACTCGGTGCGATCGAACGGGACATGTGTGGCCATAACGAGCACCGAGTTCGGGTGTTTCCTAAATTCACCCCAATTTTAAATATTATGGTGGCGACTCATGTATCTGGCAAAGCAGTCCATGTTTGGACACTTCATTTCAAAAAAAATCATGATTTTTCTACAAACGAAATTTGCCGAAGATTACTGCCGACGGTCTTTGTGTCTAGGCTCTAAAAAAGACACCTGTGGAACAAATCGAGTCCGGAACTGATATGCACGTAGGCCGTCGCAAACGCGTGGCGCTGATCCTACAAGATACAGAACGCAAATTGGTTAACTAGCAAAGCAAAGGCAGATTAAAAGGAGACCCTCGGGGCGAGGGTGTATGCATGCTCCCGCGTTCGGGCTTACCTCGGAAAAATACCTACCGGCCATGATGCCTTTGTTTGCACTCTTTTTGGACTTCTGTATTGAAATTGGTTGTGAGCCGAACTTCAAGATGACTTTGTGACCCATGCGGTATATAGGAATACAGGCTGATGGATGGTCGGGCCAAGAGGAAGTAGCGGCAAGGTTTTGTTTTGGCCATCAGCCACTTCTGATGACCTTCTGTTATTCGAGTTATATTATTGCAATCTTGATGGCCAGATATGTAGACACCATATTCCGACTGATCCATTTTTTACCCTCCAGTAACTTGACGATCTATGTTTGAAACAGCGTCAAGTGATTGATTCCATTTTGTTCATACGTTTTGGTGTCTTGAGTTCTCATTGGGAGGTGTTCGGCCGCCTGCGCTTGCCACTCAAGACCTCTCGATCTTGTTTATTTTGTGCTTGGTTTGTGACCAAACACTTGTGTGATTTGCTTTTAAAGGGCAGGGAATTGGTTTGTTGGGCCCATCCCCACACCCTCACCGCCATGGCTTGAGGCCACCGGCCCTGTTTTCTTGCTACCGGCCAAAGGTGTTGGCCGGTCGGCAATGTTTTTAGTCAGCCGGCCTTTGTTTCGGTCAATCGGCCACTTTTTTTGGCTGAGCCCTTTTTTTGAGGAAGCTTGACCCTTTTGAACCCTTGTTCTAGCTTCTTGAGGAAGCTTGAACCTTTTGAAGCTTTATTTTAGCTTTTTGAGGAAGCTTGAACCATTTGAACCTTTGTTTTAGCTTCTTGAGGAAGCTTGAACCTTTTGAACTCTTGTTCTAGCTTCTTAAGGAAGCTTGAACCTTTTGAACCCTTTTTTTAGCTTCTCAAAGAAGCTTAAACCTTTTTTTTTAGCTTCTCCAAGAAGCTTGAACCCTTTGCTCTAGCTTCTCTAAGAAGCTTGACCCTTTGCTCCAAGCTTCTAAGAGAAGCTTGAACCTTTCTTAGCTTCTTGAGGAAGCTTGACCTCTTTGCTCTAGCTTCTTCAAGAAGCTTGACCCTTTTTGTTTTAACTTCCTTAAAAAGCTTGGCCCTTTGCTCCAAGCTTCTTAGAAGCTTGGACCTTTGTTCCTCTATAAGAGGGAGCCTCTCCCTCATTAGAAAAGGTTCAGATTTTTGGCCAAGGCTCCATACACATATATCTCTCTATATCTCCTCCATTTTAGCTCAAAAGTGTAAGGTTCTTGGCCCCATTGCACTACAACTCTTAGCCTAACCCTTCCACCTTCAGTCTAAGCATCTTGGAGGCCATTTTTAGAGGCTAAGGGACTGGTTTTTGGGTCCAGAGCTGCTGGAGTTCTTGGCTACAAGGGTAACACTCCTTTTCCCTCTTTTATTTCCCATTTTTGCACAAGCTTTTAGCCTATCTTGCATGTTGTTTTGAGCTTAGTGTATAACTGATAAAAGTTTTAATTTTTCATACTTTTGATCTTTGTTTAAGGTCACTTTTGTGTTTGGGGTTGTTTACCCCCTCTTAGGCCTTGTTTGGCCTCTTTTTTGTGCCTTTTTTGTGAGTTTCGGGACCACCTTGTATTGGCCTTCTCACCCCAAAGGGATTTCAGTGGTGGAGATGGTGTTTTGAGGTCCTAAGAAGGAGAGACCCATCCCCTCTCCTTGTTGTCTTGTTTGTTGGCATTTTTGGCCTTACAAAGGAGCCCCTATTTGCACACTTCTTGAGCATATTTCAGGCTATTTTTAGTGAGTTTTAAGACCTGCATAGGCTCTGTCTAGAGCCCTTTTTGCCATTTTAAGTGTCCATCTTGCATGTGTAGAACAACCCTCTTTATAGCCTATCAAAGGAGCCTATCATTCTTGCATGCATGGACCATGTCTCAGTGGGTTTTTGGGCTTTATTTGACATGTCATACCTCTAAATTTTGTTGGTTTGGTGGCCTCTTGATTGCCTCATATACTTGAGGTGTAAACCCCCTTCACTAGCTTGTATTGCATGCCATTTTAGCCTATGATTCCAGTACTTTTTGGCCATGCCTTAAACTGATTTTGTTCATGATTTAGGCTGCCTAAGCTCTGTTTTGTGGCCTCATGGTCGAAAAATGCTTGCCATGCATACTTGTTGTGTAATAGCCTTGCATAGCTTTAAGTTTCGGGGTCTCTTGCATGCTTGACTTGAGCTATTTACATGTGTTTGGCATCATTGGGTATGATATTTCAGAGCTTATACTTGTTCTATACTCCCATGTTTTCCATGCTTTAAGTGCTATTGAGAGTTGTGCTTGTATGCCTCATTTACCGACCATTGCATGAGCTTCATTTGAATGCATTCCAAGCCACCATCCCAACACATTTTGCCATTGATTTTGGCCTGCATCAGGTCTGTTTGGGGTTGGTTTCATCATTTGAGCATTGTTTTGCATACCTCTAGTGTAATGTGCTTCACTAGTTTCGGTACTTGAGCCTATCAACATGCATTGCATGAGTTGTTGCATCATTTCGGAGTCATTTTGTATGCTATTTCAGAGCTGGAGTGTATGCCATTGTGCCTCATGTTTCATCCTTGCCATGCTCTTGGAGTGTTGTATCTTGTGGCCTTGGCTCGGAGCCTTTGCATTGTGCATGCTTGTGTATGTCTTGTTGCTTTTATTTCATCATTTCAACACTATTGGCCACTGATTTTGGCATGCTTGAGATCTACCCATGTTAGTGTAAGTCCATCTTACCATGTTGTTGCATGCTTGTTTCATTTTGTATGTTGTTGCATGCTATACATGTCCATATGTTTAGGTTGTATGCCTATTGCATATTGCATGTTAACATGCTCATGTTGCATTAGATTTGTTGCACACTTGAGTTATTTGCATGCTTGCTTGCTTGCCTAGGTTGCATTGTATTGTGTGTGCATCTCTTGCCTCTTGATCAATCATGACAAAGGTTGGGGCCCTTTTTGTGTTTTGTGCATTTCATTCCATATTGAGTTACACACTTGACTCTTTAGCCATCATGTAAGGAAATGTGTGATTGGTGGCCCGAGGGTCGAGGACCATCCTCCCTTGAGTTCATAACATGATAAGGAGGGTGGTCGTGCACACATTGCTTTGAAAATGCATTGCCATGCTCTGTTTGCCCTCTGCTGCAAAATAGGATTCTGCAGGAAGAGTTGGCCGACCGACCACATTCAGTGTCGGCCAGCTATTCATTTCTGGCCGAGAGCTATACAACTGATCGATAACCACTTTTCCATGGCCGGTGACTATTCCTCTTGGCCAGTGACCTTCCACAGTGCTCAGAAGACAGTCCAGAAGCAGCCTTAGGATTTGTGCAATCTTCAGAGGTGCAGAGCAGTGTAAACAGAGGCAACATATGGCATGGCGACGGATTTCCGAGCGAGGCGAATCGAGCATGCAAGCATTTGACCCTCTTCCCGAGGCAGCTTTACTGCTTTAGTAGTTTAATTAATTTGTTAATTAATTACAGTTTTGTAATATTTAATTAGCTTGTTAGTTAGTTAATTTGTATTATTCTTTCGGACCCTCCGAGAGAGGGCAATGTTGTAATAAGTGTGCGTGTGTGATGCATGTCTTCCAACCCCCATTTCTTTCTCCCTTTTATTTAATCGCTTACGATGGTTAGATTTAGGGCATATTTCAATTAGCATCCTTATGCTATGCATGTTTGCATTATTCATATGTCTTACATGCACCGGGCTCGGTGCATCATACTAACTGCATTGTATTTCAATTTCAAGTTGAATATGTGTTAGTTGTAGCATCTCACATGCCATCTTAGAATAGCCAAGCCTATCTTAGTTGCATTTTGCATATGTTGCATTAGCCATCTTAACATGAACTAGGATCATGCATTGATTACTAACTAGTTTTTGTTTTGGCTCGGAGTACTCGGTAAGTGTTTATGCTTTAGCATCCTTGCATGCGTGTGAGTGATTGCCATGATAGAATGCTTACCATGAGGCTATATTCTTATGTGATATAACTGCCTGAATGCCTGTGGATGAAGGTTGGGTTGCTTGAGTTGGAATAATTCGTCGAAACCCGTGTTTTAGCCTACTTGCGAGTAGCAAACTTCAATCCATTTTTCGAAACAAATGGATATACGATGCTTTGTTCCAACTTACGCAATCCAGTCTATACTCGTTTTGCTGTGCGTATCACGTAGTAATTCTAGGCTAATAAACCGAAATAAGAGCACATAATGTTTTCAAAAATCGATATCATGGTTAGTAGAGGCCGATCTTTGATCGGGCGAGCGGGGTGCTCATAGTTGACCTTCCCCAATCGTACTCAAGTTCCCAAGCCGAGGCAACTTTGGTGATGACGGACACGTGGCCTTAGGCAACGAGTCAGGGTTTCCTAAATTCCCCCAAAATAAATATTTAGGTAGCGACTCTGTATCTGGCAAAGCAGTCCATGTTTGGCACTTCTTTCTAAAAAATTGGTTTTTCAAAACGATTTGCCAGATTTGGACTCTTTGATGATTCATCAGTCTTGCATTGCACTCTGCAAGATTAGATACAGGACCGTGACATTGAGTCCTGAACTGTAGTAAGCCCCAATGAACAAAAACGGGATTCCCTCTCGGAACGTTCGGGGACGTCTACACCGGTCGGCAGCTTTGATGGCCGGTCGGCCACTGCTTCCTACAATTTCTCGTTTTGCTACAACAGAGCACAACCAGAGACATGGCAGTGTATTTGCAAGGTATGTGTGCACAACCACCCTCCCTTTCATTTCTCAAGCTCAAGGGAGTGCGGTACTCTACTCTCGGGCCATCAATCACGCATCTCAATGCATGATGACCGAAGAAGCCAAGTTTGCACGATTCAATGTCAATGAATGCACAAATGACACAATGAGCCTACACCTCTATCATGCTTGATCAAGAGGGTCGGTGACTAAGAAATGAGGCACGTTTCATCACTTCAAGTATGAAACGTCTCTCATTTCTTGTGTTTGGATTAACGTCCGATCCAAACACATGCAATGCAACACAAACATGTTATCTTGGCATGTTTCACTTGGTCCAATTTTGGTTACACATTTTAGATTACCAATTAATCCTTTAATTGATTTGGTCCAAAAGTGAGAGTCCTCTAATTGAAAAGAGGGTCTAAGCCACAAACACCTTGAGCATGAAAGAAGACTCATGCTTTTGGTTAGTAGAAGCTCTCAAGAGAAGGCTAAAACCATTAGGCATGGGCCTCAATTCCATGTTCAAGCCAACAAGGGCTTAGGACCACTTTCAAAGCGAATGAAAGAGTGAACCGTGGAATGCAATGGCACATATTTCAACATTGAAATAGCATGCTAAACAACATTAAATCATGAAAATGATGCGTGCAAGACATGCTTGGAGTCGAAAACATTGAAGTTATCAAACAACATAACACTAGAACCATGCAACACAATGCTCAAAACACTAAACCAGCCCTAAATAGGCCTCATGCATGCCAAAACAATGGCCAAAATGAGTTGAAATGATAGCATGAAAGGCAAGAAATGCATGCTCATGCATTGGCTCACAATTGACTCGTGCATAAGGCCACGTGTCCGTCATCACCAAAGTTGCCTCGGCTCGGGAACTTGGGTACAATTGGGGAAGGTCTG
>NW_021027421.1:300995-322082 GCF_004153795.1 Camellia sinensis
TGTAATAACCCGACCCTCTTATATGTTTTCTGATATGCTTTTAGTCCCTTACTATGTGCATTTGCATGTTTAATGTAAAAATTTCATGTGAAATTAAGTTTAATTGTGTGAATCATATGACTATGGATTTATATCTGGCAATTATGAGAAATATCTGTTACGATTGTGGCGTTTGGATCAGTAATTGGAAGCCTTACAAGTAGGATAATCTGAAATTGACTTCATAATAGTGATGGGTATGATTTTTAGGTCATAATAAGAATTTTTGTAAAAATCTGATTCGGAATGATTAAACTGATTAAATTCTTGTGTTAATTCTTATATAACTCTTATATACCTCTTTTAAGCTCCTAACTTAGAAAACTCATCACAAAATAAAAAAAATATCTCCTAAGAGGAGAGAGAGAGAGTTAGAGAGGAAGATCAAAAGGAGAAGCTTCAACAAGAGGGAACATTGAAGAATTAAGAAAGATTTTGGTGATTCGAGCTCAAGGTCACATACGGGAAGGAACTGCCCCTTCACCACAGCACTGTGAGTAATAGTATTGTAGTAATATGTTTCATTACTGCTAATCGATATTATTGGCATCTTGTTATCTATGAATGAACCATGTTCCAAAATGATGAACAATTGGAAAGTATGTGTGACATCGCATAATAAAATCCTTATGGACCTAAGGTCGTTCTGTTTTGGCAATGCTAGGCCCTAGGCCGTTCTGATATGATTTACATCTTAATGGCAGCCATATGGCTAAGAGAGGTGATGACATGCCGATGTTTCACCGATTTTGATATGATTTGAACTGATTACGATTCATGGCATAAGGCCAAGGGAGGTAGTGTACATGTCGATGTTCTACCTATCCTCCAATGCTCTGAACAACTGTTAATCTGTTGGGCCTGAGGTCATTCTGTATAATATGATGGGCCTGAGGCTGTTCTGCATGATGTTGGGCCCAAGGCCATTTGGAAATGAAAGCAGAAAAAGAACAAACATATGTTTTATGTACTCACCTACTGTGTGATTCATGTTTATTCACTTAAATTACCTACATGCTATTATTCACTGAGCCCGGCTCATGCTTTGTTATGTCTGTCTCTGTAGGTAATTAGCTCGGAGGTCAGTCCTAGTCCATCCTTAGCAGCTTTTCTTTTGTCAACCCCCGCGGTGGCCAAGCAATTAAATCAAGCTCATTCTTTTTGCGGAATCCCTTTCATAGTTTATAACTGTGGTCATTAGCCTTTCGTCAAATGTTGCTAATCATGTATATCCTTCACTCCTGACGTTTAAGTTATACCCCAGTCGTAGGGAATGGGACTGTATATATATATGTGTGTATGTGTGTAACTGCCTCATATAGTTATGCTCATTGTGCGTTGGGCTATTTGATGAAATGTTTTGTGATCTTGGCATATAAGCATTAGCTCAATAGATGTTGTTTTAAGTTGATTGTTGCTTCCATTTAGGTCCCATATTATACATATATATATATATATTGAATTCTGGATCCGTTATCGAGTTTGTCATGCCCAAACTTTTAGGGGTGAGTTTGGGGTGTGACAAGTGGTATCAGAGCACAAGTTGCTATCTCACACACGAATCCATTGAGCCTTAGGATGTCTAGAAAAGACTTAGGCATCATGCATGACGTTTTTGGTGCATATGAAATGATTGATAGCAACGTGATTTGTATCTGTAATATCTGCTAACAAGCATTTTGCAATGGTTATTATCTATGTCTATTTGTATATCTCTTGTGCATATTATAATTGATTGTTATGTAGAATATGGTGAGAACAATGATGGGAGATTCGGAGGACTCTACCTCTACCCGGCTAGACAGGATGGAAAGAATGATTATGGAAATGGCGGAGACTTTACGACAACAACAACAGCCACAGCCATAGCCGCCCCCGCCATCGGTACCTCCGCCTGTAGTACAAGATTATCATGTTGAGGACCGAACCATCACTCTTACGAAGGAATTCAAGAAGATGAAGCCACCAACCTTTAAAGGGGGAATTGATCCGATGAAAGCTGAGGCCTGGGTGTTGGGTGTGGAGAAGTTATTTGAGGTATTTCCATGCACTGAAGCTCAGAAGGTATAATTGGCTGCTTTTACTCTGGAAGACGAAGCTCATAGGTGGTGGATGCTTACAAGAACTGAACATCAAGGGTTGACCTGGATCTGATTTCTGGAACTCTTCTATGACAAGTATTTTCCGTAGTGTATGCGAGATAAAAAGTTGACTGAATTTGAGACTCTCAGACAAGGGAACAAGACTGTTGCCGAGTACAAAGCCCAATTTGCAGAATTAGCCCGGTTTGCACCTCATATGGTGGATACAGAGTATAAGAAGGCGAGAAAGTTCGAGGAGGGACTATGAAATGCTATCATTGATCGGATCAATGTGTTGAAACTACCCACCTATGTTGAGGTGTTAGAGAGAGCTGTCATAGTGGAGGGCAATATTGCCACTCATAATCGGATTTCCGACTGGAAGGGGAAAAGGAAGAATATTCAATCATCAAAGGGGACAACAATTCCTCCAAGCAAGAAACAGAATTTAGGAACCTTAAGTGCTTTCACTCATACTCGAGACTCAGCTTCAATTTGTTCAGTCTGTGGAAGGAAGCATCAAGGAACTTGCCATCGGTTAACTAGGGCGTGTTTCAGGTGTGGTAAAACGGGTCATCTGGTAAAGGATTGTCCTCAAAAAGATCAGCGAAATGGGAATAGAACTACTGTAAGTTCTGCAGGTTCAACACCAGCTCCAAGTACAAAGTCAGCTATAAAGCCTACCAATAATAAAGACACCGCTAGACAAGGAAGAGTGTTTACATTGGTTCCGGGTGGCTTGCAAAATGCTGCAACAGTGGTGTCATCTATAATTACTGTTCACGGTTATTCTGCTTATGTGTTGTTTGATTCTGGTTCTACCCACTCTTTTGTGTCAAAAATGTTTGTCCGAAATTTAGATAAAACTGTGGAATTATTACCCTATGTACTGTGTGTGTCTACACCCTTAGGAAATTCTATGATTTGTACTTCCGTTTATTTTGCTTGTAAACTCCTAATTGGGGAGGCTCAGACATATGCCACCTTGCTACCACTTGACATGACTCATTTCAACATTATTCTGGGAATGAACTGGTTAAATGAGTACCAAGCGACTATTGATTGTGCGGCTAAGAAAATTAGTTTCCACCCTCCGGGGCAGTCATAATTCACTTATAAGGGGCATGAAGTGATCTCTCCACCTTTTCTAATTTCAATAGTGAAAGCATACAAACTGTTACAGAAAGGGTGTTAGGGATATTTGTGCAGTGTTTTGGAGGGACAAATAATGAATATGGGTACTGATATGATTCCAGTTGTTTGTGAATTTTTAGATGTCTTTCCGGAGGAGTTACCAAGGGAGTTAGTAGACCGTGAAATTGAGTTTACAATTGAAGTGGTACCGGGAACTCAACCCATTGCTAAAACCCCGTATAGGATGTCACTAGTTGAGATGAAAGAATTAAAGATTCAATTACAAGATCTACTTGATAAAGGGTTCATTCACCCAAGCGTTTCTCCTTGGGGTGCACCAATCCTATTTGTGAAAAAGAAAGATGGAACACTTCGACTGTGTGTGGACTACAGTGAGCTTAACAAAGTGACAATCAAGAATAAGTACCCACTGGGTAGGATTGATGATTTGTTTGATCAGCTACAAAGAGCGCAAGTCTTCTCAAAAATTGATTTACGGTCTGGATAGCACCAACTAAAGGTCAAAGTTGATGATGTTGAGAAAACAGCTTTTCGAACTCGATACGGTCATTATGAATTTTTGGTTATGCCCTTTGGAGTTACCAATGCACCAGCGCTGTTTATGGATTTAATGAACCGTGTCTTAAAGCCATACTTGGATGAATTTGTAGTGGTGTTTATCGATGACATTCTTATTTATTCGAAAGACACCGAAGATCATAATAATCATCTCAGGTGAAGTCTTCAGATGCTTCGAGATAAGAAATTGTATGCAAAGCTGAAGAAATGTGAGTTTTGGTTACATGAAGTGGGGTTTCTGGGACATGTGATATCAAAGGAAGGTGTATCTGTTGATCCACACAAGATTGAAACAATTGTAAACTGGCCAACTCCTACTAATGTGACTGAGGTGCGTAGTTTTTTGGGATTAGTTGGGTACTACCGGCGATTTGTAAAGGATTTTTCCAAAATTGCCATGCCACTTACCCAATTGACTCAGAACGGAGTTCTGTTTGAGTGGTCGAAACAGCGGGAATCTGCCTTTCAAGAATTAAAAACAAAGTTAACTACAACACCAGTTCTTGCTTTACCATCTGGCACTGAAGGATTCGTGATCTACAGTGATGCTTCCTATAAGGGACTAGGCTGTGTACTTATGCAAAATGGGAGAGTCATCGCTTATGCTTCCCGACAACTTAAACCCCATGAAAAGAGCTACCCCACATAGGATCTTGAGTTGGCAGCGGTGATCTTTGCTCTGAAGCTATGGCGACATTATTTGTATGGTACTACATGTGAAGTCTATACCGATCATAAGAGCCTTAAGCAGCTTTTCACCCAAAAGGAGTTAATAATGTGTCAGCGACGATAGTTAGAACTTATTAAGGAGTATGACTTGCAAATCCATTACCGTCCTAGTAAAGCCAATACAGTTGCACATGCACTTAGTCGGAAGGGCGTGCGAAACTTGGAAAATTTGATTACGGGACGAAAGGAGTTGTCATTTGAATTGGAAAGGATGAATGTAGAGATTGTGGTGCATGAACGGGATACTATGATAGCAACCATAATAGTCCAACCAACGTTAATCGAAGAAATTAAACAACGACAGATGGAAGATGAATCTTTGAAGAAGATCTGTGATGAGTTAGCGACAAAACCAAGACCCGAATTCAATTTTGTCAATTCGGTGCTCAAGTTTCAAAACCGATTGTGTGTTCCCAATATACCAGGGATTAAGAAGAATTTGATGGAAGAAGCTCATGCCTCAAACTTTTCAATACATCCCGGGAGTACTAAGATGTATCGAGATTTAAACAAAAATTTTTGGTGGCCAACTATGAAGAGGGAAATTGCTGAATTCGTCTCAAAATGTTTGCAGTGTCAACAAGTAAAGGCAGAGCATCAGAAACCGGTAGGGTTGATGCAACCCCTTCCAATTCCGGAGTGGAAGTGGGAACATTTGACCATGGACTTCATTGTAGGTTTACCACGGACTTTTCGGGGTATGAACTCTATATGGGTCATTGTAGACTGGTTAACTAAATCTGCCGATTTCTTACCCGTGATACTCAGTATAACGTGGATAAACTTGCTGTGATATATGCGAAGGAAATTGTAAGACTTCATGGTGTTCCAGTCTCAATTGTATCAGACAGGGATCCGAAATTTGTGTCGAGGTTTTGGTAGAGTTTACAGAATGCAATGGGTACAGAGTTAAAGTTTAGTACAACTTTTCACCCTCAGACAGATAGGCAATCCGAGAGGACAATACAAACCTTAGAGGATATGCTTCGAATGTGTGTTCTGGACTTTCAGGGGAGCTGGGAAACTCATTTACCATTGGCAGAGTTCGTGTACAATAATAGTTACCATTCAAGTATTAGAATGGCACCTTATGAAGCCTTATATGGAAGACCATGTTGCTCCCCCGTGTGTTGGGCTGAAGTCGGAGATAAATCCTTGTTATGGCCTGAAATTGTACAGTTGACGACAAAAGATTAAAACTATTCGGGATAGATTGAAAACTGCTCAAAGTAGACAAAAGAGTTATGCGGATAACCGGCGAAGAGATTTGGAATTTGAGGTGGGTAACCATGTGTTTGTGAAGGTCACTCCGATGAAGGGCCACCTCAGATTCGAAAAAAAGGGGTAAGTTAACGCCCCGATATATAGGTCCATTCCAAGTTCTGGAGAAAGTGGGTTCTGTAGCTTATCGAGTTGCTCTTCCTCCAAGTATGGGTCAAGTGCATAATGTATTTCATGTATCTATGTTACGGGGATATCTTCGAGATCCATTTCATGTCATAGATTACCATCAAATTGTGTTGAATGATACGTTAACCTATGAACAAAAGCCAATTCGGATTTTAAATCGGCAAGTAAAGCAGCTACAGAATCGAGGAATCCCAATGATAAAAGTTGAATGGCAGGAACATTACGGGACCAAAGCTACTTGGGAAAAAGAAGAGGAAATGCGGCACCAATATCCGGAGTTGTTCCTATCGTGAGGTAAAACAAGTTTGAGGGCCAAACTTATTTAAGGGGGGGGGGAGAGTGTAATAACCCGACCCTCTTATATGTTTTATGATATGCTTTTAGTCCCTTACTATGTGCATTTGCATGTTTAATTGAAAAATTTCATGTGAAATTAATTTTAATTGTGTAAATCATATGATTATGGATTTATATCTAGCAACTACGAGAAATATCTATTAGGATTGTGGCGTTTGGATCAGTAATTAGAAGCCTTAGAAGTAGGATAATCTGAAATTGACTTCATAATAGTGATGGGTATGATTTTTAGGTCATAATAAGAATTTTTGTAAAAATCTGATTTGGAATGATTAAACTGATTAAATTCTTGTGTTAATTCTTATATAACTCTTATATATCTCTTTTAAGCTCCTAACTTAGAAAACTCATCACAAAATAAAAAAAATATCTCCTGAGAGGAGAGAGAGAGAGAGAGAGAGAGAGTTAGAGAGGGAAATCAAAAGGAGAAGCTTCAACAAGATGGAACATTGAAGAATTGAGAAAGATTTTGGTGATTCGAGCTCAAGGTCACATACGGGAAGGAACCGCCGCTTCACCACAGCACTGTGAGTAATGGTATTGTAGTAATATGTTTCATTACTGCCAATCGATATTATTGGCATCTTGTTATCTATGAATGAACCATGTTCCAAAATGATGAACAATTGGAAAGTATGTGTGACATCGCATAATAAAATCCTTATGGACCTAAGGTCGTTCTGTCCATAAGGCTAAGAGAGGTGATGACATGCCGATGTTTTGCCGATTTTGATATGATTTGAACTGATTACGATTCATGGCATAAGGCCAAGGGAGGTAGTGTACATGTCGACGTTCTACCTACCCTCCAATGCTCTGAATAGCTGTTAATCTATTGGGCCTAAGGCCGTTCTGCATGATGTTGGGCCCAAGGCCGTTTGGAAATGAAAGCAGAAAAAGAACAAACATATGTTTATGTACTCACCTACTGTATGATTCATGTTTATTCACTTAAATTACCTACATGCTATTATTCACTGAGCCTGGCTCACACTTCGTTATGTCTATGTCTGTAGGTAATCAGCTCGGAGGTCAGTCCTAGTCCAGCCTTAGCAGCTTTTCTTTTGTCAACCCCCGTGGTGTCCAAGCAATGAAATCAAGCTCATTCTTTTTGTGGAATCCCTTTCATAGTTTATAACTGTGGTCACTAGCCTTTTGTCAAATGTTGCTAATCATGTATATCCTTCACTCCCGACGTTTAAGTTATACCCCAATTGTGGGGAATGGGACTGTATATATATATATATATATGTGTGTGTGTGTGTGTGTGTGTGTGTTTGTGTGTAACTGCCTCTTATGGGTATGCTCATTGTGCGTTGGGTTATTTGATGAAATGTTTTGTGATCCTGGCATATAAGCATTAGCTCAATGGATGTTGTTTTAAGTTGATTGTTGCTTCCATTCAGACCCCATATTATGTATATATATATATATATGTATTGAATTCTGGATCCGTTATCGAGTTAGTCATGCCTAAACTTTTAGGGGCCAGTTTGGGGTGTGACATGACCTGTTTTGGCTCTGTTTTGGGTTGGTTAATTCAGTTGAGGCTTGTATTGCATAGTTGTAGGGTTAATTCCTTCACTAGCTTAGTGGTTTAATGCTTTGGTCATCATTGTTTTAAGTTAAAAGCATGTTTTAGTATTGTTTTGCACTCCATTTCAGCACTTTAATCTCTGCAACCTCGCTCCATTCTTCACTCTTTTGTTTGCTTTGAAAGTGGTTTCAAACCACTTGTTTGCCTAAGTGTGGAATTGAGGTATTGCACCTAATGATTTAATCCCTTAGGGGGTTCATTACCAACAGTGTAATGACACTTTCATACCCAAAGACACTCGGTGTTTGAGCCATCTTTCCAATAGAGGACACTTACTTTTGGACTTAATCGATTAAAGAATGAATCGGTAATGTAAAACGAGTAAAAAAAAATGACAAGTAAAAGTATGAAAGATAAGCATTCTTTGTGTTACATTGCATGTGTTCAAACTGGATATTAGTTTGAACACAAGGAGAATGGGACATTTCATACTCAAAAGTGATGAAATGTGCCATTTTCCTTGCTCTCCATTGCCCTTGATCATGCAGGATAGGGTGGTGGCCATTCGAGTCTTATTTGTGCATTTATCGAAATTGTATAACTTGGATCTTTAGCCACCATGCAATGAAATTTCTTGATTGGTGGTTTTGGATCCAAGTGTGCCACTCCTTTGAGGTTTTGAGATGATAAGGAGGGGTACAGTACAAGCAAACCCTTGAAAAAACCTTCATTTTCCTCTGTTTGTGCTCTGTTGCGGTGTGGTGACCCAGAGCATCAGTGGCCGACTAGGCTTCATTTTTGGCCGGCAAGGCACCTTTTTGGCCAGCAGAGGGTCGGCAGTAACCATCCATGGCTAGCAGGCCACAGATGTAACCCTCAGCAAATATTTTGTAAGTTGGAGCAGAAAGATCCTGGAATGTGCTCAACCATACAGACAGAGCCTTCGAGAGCAAAATGGAGGGCTTTTCGGGGTGAAAATCGAGTGCATGCATCTTCCACTTCTCGAGGCGGAACAGTGGCAGCATAGTTTAGTGCCTTGCATGATTAGTTAGTGTGCATTTGTTTTAATTAATTAGTTTACTAGTTGATTAAAGTGTTGTAATAATTAATAATTAGTTTGCTAGTTGTTCATTTGATCTGTAATAATTAGTTTAATTAGTTTAGTCTAATTAGTTTAATTAGATTAGATTAGCTTAGCTTAGATCAGCTTAGCTCTTATTCATTTGGACCTTCCTTCGCGAGAGCATAATGTTGTAATAAGTATGTGTGAGTGTGTGTATGTCTTCCAATCCCATGTCTTTCTTCCTTTTATTTAATCGCTTTTGATGGTTATATTAGGGACATTTTCAATTAGCATATTGCATGCTTGCATCCATTCATCCTGTTTTACATGCACCGGGGCTCGACTCATCATTCAAACTACATTGCAATTACAATAACTTATCTGAATACCTGTTTAATAGAATTTTGTTCAAATCAATTCATATGCCATATTAGTAGTCGAGCCTATTAATTGCATTATTGCATACGTTGCATTAGGCATCTTGTATAGTTAGGATCATGCATCTTTCTAACTAGTTTTTGTTTTGGCTTGGAGTATTCGGTGAGTTTTATGCTTATACTTGCATGAGTGTGATTGCCATATTGCCATGATTCGCATGCTTGCCATGAGGCTATGTGCTTAAATGATTAACTGCATGAATGTCTGTGGATGAAGGTGTGGACTCGACTTTCTTTGCGCCCCTCTTTGGAGTGGCTCGAATTGGTCTCCTACAGTTCGGACTCCTGTCACGATTCTGAATCTAGTCTCACAAAGTGCAATGTGAAACTGATAAACACCAAAAAGTGCAATCCGGCAAATCATTTTGGAAAATTGATTTTAGATCAAATAATGCCAAAACTGGACTGTTTTGCCAGATTACAGAGTTGCCACCTAAATATTTTATGTTTGGGAAATTTAGGAAACCCTGACTCGTGCCAAAGGCCGCGTGTAATAACCCAACCCTCGTATGTGTTCCCGATATATTTTCAGTCCCTCATTATGCGTATTTATATGCTTATTATGAAATGCCACGTGGAATTAAGTTTAAGTAAGTGAACCTTATGACTATGGATTCATATCTGTTGAATAAGGAGACACGTGGGTTCATTTTTGACATTTTTATTGGTATGTTTGGAACCTCCTCATTTTATTTTGGGGTGTTGCTTGAGGTGGTAATATGATGGTAAAGTAAGATTGGACCAAAAACTTTAATTCGAATAATTCGTCTACGATCAGCTGGCGCTCTTTTGCCTTTTTCTTTTTCTACACTTTGAATTTGGATGTGAGGTTAGAACCATTAGAAAGCTTATCTCCGAGGCTTCAATTTGACCACAAGAATGACCTAAAATGAAGTCCGTATGACAAAGTTATACCCGTTTGAAGTTTTCACATCTGTGTTGGAAGCAGGTCCGCACGTGCGGGGATAGCGGCGCACGTGTGGGACTGTGCGGGACAGCAGCTCAAAAACGTGATTTTTGGACCATTTCTTACATTTTCTTTTCCTCTCTTCTTCTCCACTCCTCCATGTCCGAATCCCTAGCCCCCAAAACCTTGATTTCCTCCACTTTTATCAACAATCCACCATGGTTCTTGCATCAAGGATGAAGAACAAGAGAAGATCAACATTTTCTACCATTTGGATTTCGAAATTTTGGAGGAATCTCATCAAGCTTGCTTGATTCTTGAGGTATGGAATCTTGGGAGCTAAATTGATGGGTTTAAATGGTGAATTATAAATCCTAGGTGTTTAATCAATGGGAAATGGGAATAAAAAAGTAATGGGTTAATAAGTTTGAATTTGTCTTGAAATTTCAATATTTTCTTGAAACCCTAGGTTGATTAATGATGATAACCAATGATTTGGCCCAAATTGAGAGTAGAATAATGAAATTGAGATATTGAATTATATATGTACAAGTTTAATTGGAATTTGAAAATGTTTGAAAATTATGTTTAAAATTTGCGAATGAACTTTGTTATGAATGTTGTAATTCATGCTTTAATGTAAAGCAAAAATTGGGGAAATAATTTATTAAGGATAGGGATGACATGAACTTGGTTGTGGAATGTTGAAATGGGATTCAAGGATTTAGTTTGAATTATGTTGAATTATATTTAATGATGTTGAGTTGAATCATGTTATTTATGTTGAATTGTGGTGATTATGTGAGATGGTATTGACTATGTTGATTTTAATTTTTGTGACCTAAAATATGGAGTTTTCCGAAATGGGTTTCATCCCAAATTATTTTGCTAAATACTTGTGGGCTTGCTTAGTTATTAAAATCAAGAGAATGATTTAATGGAGTTTCTTTATGTAGATAGGAAATGTTTGGTTTTTGGTGAAAACCCTAGACATTAAGGGATTTTTGGAAAAATGTGGAGGATGTCCATACAATTCTTTTCTATCTTGAAATCAAAGTGATTGATTATAAATTCCATACTGTGTTTGCAAGAATGGTAATCTTCTATTTATAGATATATATTGAGATGGAGGAAATTGTGGTATAAATGGATGCTTAATGGTGGGCTTGTGAAGAATAATGAAGGAAAGAAAAAAGAACTAATGACTAAGTTATATATGTGTACAGGGCACACTTCAGGAGGGACAAGCACTCCGTTGTAGCACTGTGAGTAGTAGTACGGTAGTCGTACATTCAGTGATCGTTAATGATTCTTATTGTTAACCTTCTATTTCTTGCAAGTATGTTGATTAGAAAATATAAAGGCATTATTGCGCAATACATTTTATTATTGTTGACAAAGAATACTAACATTATGTGCAAGATATCTATAGTGATTCATGACGAACCAAGGGAACGTATAAGCACTATGGAATCATGGTATTCACGTATCTCTGAAATCATTCAATTTGTAAATGTGCTTATCTCTCATTGGTAATTATCAGGAATGTCCTATTAAACTTAAGTTAACTCATGTGAATGATGTAACGGCTACCAGTAGTACTCTGCTAGGTACAAGTCAAATATGGTAACATATATGAACGAGCAAACAAAGGTGTATGCTTCTATATGCTATTAATAGATCAAGTGAACTACGCTATTTCTTAACGAATAATTAGCTAAGACCACGGATTGTTTTATACGTTAATACCTGCTAAGTATTATGATAAACAACGGATTGACTTACGGATGGCTCAACCAAAAGACAGAATTAAATGTCGATGACCTTGTCATGTAACCCACATTATAATGTAACATGTTCTGTCTTTGCTAAGTGTACTGTAATGACATGATATAACAAGAAATGTTCGATGTTCTAATATGTTACATGTTGAAGTAATGAACAGTTGGCCATATATGTAAGGTATTCATGACATCCGTAGCACACGACCCTTACCTGGGGGTAATAATACTGTGTTTTCAAGTATGTTTTCAAGTATGTTACAAGTTCAAGTATGTTTTCAAGTATGTTACCAGTTCGGGCATGTTACAAGTATACGCATGTTACAAGTTCAAGTGTGGTACGAGGTTATATATGTTACAAGTTTAAGTAGATACAAGTTTACGTATGTTACAAGTTTACAAGTTTAAGTTTGTTACAAGTTTACGTATGTTATAAGTTTAAGTCTGTTACAAGTTCATGTATGTTATAAGTTCAAAGATATTACAAGTTCTTAGTACCGAGAAACAAGAATGCTTTATATTGACTTGTTAGCACTATTGAAGTGCCAGGTATAATTAAGTTTGAATTCTGATTTTTGTTTATGAATTAAGCATAATGCATATGTATGAATATGTTTCCGTTTATGATATGACATGATATGTATGGTTGGTCTGTAAAACCTGTTAATTACTGGTATGGAACAAAGTGCTACTTGGAACTAAGTGCTACATTCTGAGCCACCTCTAGAGTCCATGTGAGCCACCTCGTGAGTCCATACATGTACGAATGAGGCTTATAGCCAATCTGGGCCTATGGCCATTCTATATGATCTATGAGGCCAGAGGCCATTCTGTATTTTTGGTATGGAACAAAGTGCTGTACGGAACTAAGTGCTACAATGCGAGTCACCTCTAGAATCCGTATACGAGCCACCTCTTGAGTTCATACATATGTGCAAGTTATGAGGCCTATGGCCATTCCGGATAAGTTATTATAATATGAAACAAAGTGCTACACGGAACTAAGTGCTACGATGTGAGTCATTTCTAGAGTTCGTGTGAGACACCTCTTGAATTCATACACATATGTTCAAGGGCTTCACGCCATATGTACAAGGGCTATATGCGAACATGTTTAAAAGTTTAATGATAATATGTTCAAGGGCTATCGCCACTTTGTTCAAGGGCTTAAAGCCATTATGTTTCAAGATATTATGTTTCAAGTCAATATGTTTCAAGACTGGGCCTTAGGCCGTTCAAGAATTAATACAGAATCCATTAACCTTATGCCTCATTATTTATGTATGCATTGATATGTATTATAATTCAAGTTGAGCATTGAATCGTTTATGTACTATTATTCACTGAGCTTCGCTCACTTTATATTACGTATGTTCTGTAGGTAATCACTTTGGGAGTCCGTCTTAACCCTTAAAGCTCACCCTTCAGTTGTCAACCTCAGTATGCCCAGGCTCCCAGACCAAGTCTATGCATTTATGTCAAGTTTTGTTAAGATTTTGGCTTGCACTTTAATTATTTACCTAAGGTTAAAATATATGTATATGATCCCTTTCTATACCAATGTTTGTTTATGCGGTCATGTATGTGTATGGGTATGTCTAAAAATAAATGACTCTCACGAATGTGATCCTGGCATGTTAGGTTTAGCTCAATGGATGCTTTTCTGTGTTATTTTATTATATTAAATGCTTCCATTCAGGCCCCATATGATATGTATATCAGGTTAAGTGTCCGTTTCTGTATGGGTCATGCCTGAACTTTTAGGGGCGAGTTTGGGGTGTGACACCACGTGTCCGTCATCACCAAAGTTGCCTCAGGTCAGGAACTTGGGTACGAGAGGGGAAGGTCCTGAAATGAGCACCTCCACTCGCCCGATCAAAGATCGGCCTCTACTAAACAAGATATGTTGTTTTATAAACACATGTGTTCTTGTTTCGATTATTAGCTAACTTTACTATGTGGCGCGCACATACAAGTATAGACTAAATCACAAGAATTGGAACAAGCACAACTTATGTTTACTTTCGAAAATGGTTTGAAAATGCCACCCTCAAGTGGGTTAAAGCGCGGATTTTCCACCCTCAAGTGGTCTTAAAACATGATGATTTGCCATTTCGCAAAGCAGGCTTAAAACTCACATTCGATGAATTGTTCCAATTCAAGTAATCAAGCCTTCATCCACAGGCATCCATGCAGTTAATCATATCAGCAAATAGCCTCATGACAAGCATGCTATCATGGCATTTATGGCAATCGCACTCATGCAAGTATGCTAAAGCGTAAAACTTACAGAGTACTCCAAACCAAAACAAAAGCTAGTTAGAAATTTGCATGATCCTAACTATACAAAATGCCTAATGCAACACATGTAAAATGCAATTAATAGGCTCGGCTATCTGAGATGGCATATGAATGCAACAATTTGATGACATGCTGTTAAACACGTATTCAAATAAGTGTATTGAAATATGATGCAGTTTGAATGATGCACCGAGCCTCGGTGCATGCAAGACAAATGAATGGTACACGCATGCAAACATAAGGTATGCTAATTGAAACATGCCCTAATCTAACCACCGAAAGCGGATAAATAAAAGGGAGAAAGCAGTGGGGTTGGAAGACATGCACACACGCATGCACACTTATTACAACATTGTGCCCTCACGAAGGAGGGTCTGAATAAATAAGCTAAGCTAATCTAAGCTAAGCTAATTATTACAAACCAACTAATTAACTATTCTAGCTAATTAATTATTACAACACAATTAAATAACTAGCTATGCTAAGCTAATTAAAATATTACAAAACGAATTGAACTAATTAATTACAACACATGTAAATAATCAGCTACAACTAGCTAACAAAGCAATGAATTGGCCGCGCGGGCGGGGGGGACATGCATGCTCGGTTGCTTCTTTCCCGAAAATCCATCACCTTGCCATCAATTGCCTGTGTTTGCACCTTTTTTGTTTTTTGAATATTGAACCAACTTCCAAACTGCTTCTGCTCCAAAACAGGAACACTTTTACACCAAAAATGGACTAATGGCCGGTCGGCTACCTCAAGTGGCCAGTCGGCCACCAATTTCTCCAAAATTCTATTTTTGCTGCAACAGAGAGTAGCAGAGGCAAAGGAATGTATTTTTCAAGGAATGTGTGTACTGCCACCCTCCTCATCATTTCTCAAGCTCAAAGGAGTGTAGCACTTGGCTCTTAAGCCACCAATCAAGCATTGTCATGCATGATGGTCAAAGAACCAAGCTTGTAGAAGCTTAATGAATGTGCACGTAAGACTCAAATGGCCATCACCTTATCATGCATGATCAAGGGTGACGGTGACAAAGAAACGTGACACGTTTCTTGTGTTTGGATTAACGTCTGATCCAAACACAAGTAATGCAACACAAATGCTTATCTTGCTCAAGTTTTACTTGATTCATTTTATTTACACATTTTAGCATTACCAACCCATTCTTTAGTTAATTTGTCTAAGGTGATTGTCCTTTAATGAGAGAGGGGTCAACCAAAGGATGATTTAACACATGAGAGAGTTCATGCCTTTAGCTAGAAGGAACCCTCAATAGAGAGTTAAAGCCATTGAGCACAAGCTCTATCTCAAGCTTAAACACAATCATAAGGTTAACCACCCTCAAAACAAATAGAAAATCGAAGAAATGAGGGAGGTTGCAGAATTTTTTTAGTGCTAAAATGGCATGCAAATGACACTAAATCATGCTAGCAATGCATGCACAACATGTTAAAAGCCAAAAGCATCAAAACTAGTGAAGAGAATTACACTAGAGGCATGCAATATCAAGCTCAAATGACCAAACCAGATCAAAAAAGAGCTACAACATGCCAAAATAGTGGCTAAAACATGCTAAGATAGAAGCATAACGGGCAAGAAAAACATGCTCACATGTTGGCTCACAAGCAAGGCTCACAACACAACTCTCAAAATCAATGAAAGAGTGATATATGTGAGAGTGTAACAGTGATATATGCACTGAAATAACATGTTAAATGATGCTATGGCATGCAAACAACTCAAATACTTCATGCTCAAAGTCTCAAAACAATGGACTAGTGAAGACCATTACACTATAGCCATGCAAACCAAGCCTCAAAGGACTTAACCGACCCAAAATAGATTTAAAGCATGTCAAAACAGTAGCTAAAATGTGCTAGAGCCAAGCTAACACAAGCTAGAATAATAGGCTAACTCATTAGGCATGCTAGACTAGTAAGCATAATTGCACTACAAGTGCAAAGAACATGCTACAAGTGCTCCAACCAACCAAAAATAGAGTTGAGGAAAGTCAAAATAGAGCCTAAAACATGCTTAAAATAAGCTAACACAAGCCACAAAAACATGCTACTTTGTAATGCTAACTAGGTATGAAAGAGAGAGACAAGGAAGGGAGGCCACCCCCTCCTATTTTGGTCCTCAAAACACGCTTTCCACCACTGAAATAACTCTGAATTTCAGTGGTTTAAAGGTCCAAAAAGTTTGATTTGAAACCTTGAAGGATGGCACAAAGAGCTATACAAGCTAAGGAACAAATGGGAGAGACAACCCCTTAACTCAAAAAGGCCTTAAATCGCCATTTTTAGGACTGAAAAATAGAGGTTTTTGTAGCTGAAAACTAGGCCAAAAATAGTTTGAAAATGTGGAAAACAAGCATGCAAAACAAGCTTAAATATGTGAGTCTTATACCTCTTGATGGGAAGACATAACTTAAGCCACAATTTGAGCTTAAACCACCTTCTAGAGCTCAAAGGAAGCTCCAAGAGAGCTTCAAGAAACCTCAGCCCAAAGATGACCACTTTCATCAACGATGTCTAGGCAAAAGAGAGGTGTTTCTCTACTTGCATGCATGAAAAGGCAAGAGAGAGAGAAATCTAGAGAGAGAGAGAATTGTAGAGAGAGGATTTTTAGAGAGAGAGGCTCCCAAAATTTGCTAACCTTGCTGTAATGACCCCAAAATGCGTATAAGAAATCATCTTTATTTCCCTATGAAATGATGTGGTTTAATTTAATTATATCTATTAGAATTGAAGCATTATCAGTTGAGTTACGGACTTAAAATGGGAATTACCGACCTTTATGGGTTCAAAAATCAAAATTGAGTACTTGGATATGTTAATGGGAATTTTTGGAATTATTTGGGAAAATTAATTTGAAATCTAATTTGTCTGATTCGTTAATGGACGTTTGGGTGATTAACTTTATACTGCAAATTAAAGGCCTTAAAGACTTCAGATACCGGAACAGGGGACATATTTATGATCAGCATAATTTCTAGAGTTATCTGGGAAGTTTAATTGAAATGTGATTTTGTGCGATTCGTAAGGGCGTGTTTGGCCCTTCCTATTTGTGGGAAGCTTTTATATATGCATATATGCCTTATGAGTTGTTGAACTCATCTATTTTGAACCAAACAAAAAAATAAAAATATCTAGAGAAAGGGGAAGGAGAACCAAGGGAATCAGCCTTTCATGAATTGAAGTTGAATAGGTATATTCTTTTGCATTTCCGGACTTCCGTTTTTAGTGATTTTGAGCCTAAAATTCAAGCCCCAGAAGTCTAGTTTTCCAATGGCACTAGTCTCACTCCAAAATTCTAAATTATAGAAAAAAGTTTACCCAAATTTATGACGACTGTTTCACTGTCTTTTGTCAATTAGTTATTGTACCATTTTCTTCCCCCTAAACCATTTCTATCGATTTTCTCCTGTTTTGCTAGACATGGATTCACAACATATTGAATTAATTAATGATCTTCGTACCACCATGACTGAATTGACTGAACGACAAAGAGAATAAGTAAAGGATCGAGTATGACCTCCATTATTATGATGTTGTGCACTGTAATTGGTAGGTCGAACGAGGACATTTGTACCATTACCACCGGAACCGGTATCATTGGAGTATATAGTACTTTTGATGTACCTTTAACCATTTTATCAGTTTATTGATGCTTAAATCTTCGTCATAAGAATTTGTTGACATAAATGTTATGGAATGCTATGTGAGAACACTCGTGATTATTTATGGAAACTTTCAAAAGAGTTTATGAAGTTATGTATGTTATGTGAGAAGAAACATTAGTGGAATTTATGAAAAAACATCATAAGGAACTTGTGATTTGTGGTGAACCCCTCAGGCCAAGGCCGAACTGTGAAATTGTGAAACAAATGAAATGTCGATCTATTAATCTAGATGAGAAATGTACTTACTTGTTCGTTACTAGAATATCAGGAATGTCCTGTTTTAACGTTACGTTAATTATGCTCAACTCATGGGGAATTGATGTACGTACCATTAGGAGCTATGTTTAATTACAAAGGCAAGCAAGCCTTTGATTGAACATTGAAGGGAATGATTAAAACAATAGGTGTATGCTTAAACAAGGTGTATGGCTCATTGATTAAGAGAGCACGTAAAGTTAATATCATTTACCCGAAAAGGAATTTATGTCATTCTGAAGGAATGGATTGCTGACGTTAAATATAAGAGTAGGCACATGTATCCAGTGAATTTGAAGTTAATTGTTATGTTGCTTTTTATTGAATTGGAAGTGATCCAGAATCTACGATATAAGTGCAAAGTTTAGCATCATTAGTACCCTCGATGAGAATGTGAATTAGTCTCTCGATGTTTTAAGCGTACGATAATGACACGATACAACAAGAAATTGCTCTAGGTTTATGATATGTATCTCGTTTGGAATTAATGAATGATGTGTTCAAGTATGTTTCAGGCATGTTTCCAGTATGTTACAAGTAAGTATGGTTCAGGTATGTTTCAAAGTATATGTTAACAAGTTTAAGTTCTGTCACCAAGTTTACGTTGTTACCAGTTTTATTATGTACATGTTCAAGTTATGCTACAAGTTCACAATGTTGGGATTCCTTTATGGAACGATAAAAAAAAAAAAATACTTATTATGATTTGCTAGCACTATTACAGTGCCATTAAGCAAGTATGAATTCTGATTTCTTTTTATGAAATTCAGAGCATAATGCATATGTAAGAATTATTTCCGGGTAATGACATTTACATGTATGTTTGTCTTGTAAGAGCTAATGATTTTGGTATGGAACAAAGTGCTTATGGAACTTAAGTGCACATTGTTGAGCCACCGCTAGAGTCCATGTGAGACACCTCTTGAGTCGCAATACATATGTGAAAAGTTTATGGGCTTTAGCCATCCCATATAAGTTGTTATGAAATGAAACAAAGTGCTACACACGGAACTAAGTGCTACATGTTGAGTTACCTCTAGAGTCCGTGTGAGACACCTCTTGGGTCATATAGCATGTCCAAAGGCTTCGAATGCCAACTTTTTCAAAGGCCTTTAGTGCCATATGTTTACAAAGGGCTTTATGCCCAATAATGTTTTTAAGGGCCTTAGTGCCATATGTTACAGGGGCTTTATGCCAATATGTTTTCAAGGCCTTAGTGGCCATAGTTACAGGCGAGCTTTATGCCATATGTTTCAAGAGGCCTTAGTGCCATATGTTACAAGGGCTTTATGCCGACATGGCTTCAAGGGCTTAGTTGACCCACAAGTTCAAGGGCTTATAGCCACCACTGTTTTCAAGGGCCCTCGTGCCACCTGTTTTTAAGGGCTTATAGCCACCATGGTTTGTTGCAAGATTGAAAACTTAAGGCCGTTATGTACGTAGACAATACAGAATCAGACTAACTATGTGAAACTTCTCATCGTTATATGCAATTGCGTATGTGTTATGTTCAATTTAAGCATCGTTTTATTTATGTATTACTAATTTCACTGAGTTGGCTCACTCTGTCTAATGTATGTTTCTGTAGGTAACCAAGCCAAGTGGTCAGTCCTAGTTCATGACACTCTTTCTTATTTTTAACCTTTCGTGGTTCAGGCACTGTACGCAAGCCATTTATTTTTAAAGTCTATTGAAATTTTGCTTAATTTTGGGTTAACCCATTTAAAGTTAAAAGAGGTAAAAACTTCAATGAAATTTTTAATATAAGCCCAATGATGGGGCGGGGTCGTGTACATATGGTTGTTTATCACCGATGCTACAACATGATGGTTGGGGAGCTTTATCTATTTTCCAGTGATGAATGTGATGTATAAGAGGTCCATTGCATGTAGTGTAGTTTCAATGCGAATTTATATGTATAAGTTATTTTCCTCTTACTTTAGCTTCCGATGAGGCCCCATATGTTATTTACTAACAGGATAAGTGTTCGTTTTCAAACGGGGTCATCCCAACTTTTAGGGGCGGGTTTGGGGCTGACACTTTGCAATATGGAAGATATGGCTTCCATATAATAGCAAAAAGGAAGAGCCTTGGTCGAAATATCTGATTTAGAGATAGCTGGGCATCAATGTAGGACCAACTAGAGGAGAAATCAATTCTGCAAATTCTGAAGCTTTTTAGACATTTTGCCGACCGGTCACATTGTTGGCCGACCAACTACTAATGGTGGCTGAGCTTAGACACCCCATTTTTGACCGTCCTCAAGACTTGACGTCACCCGTTTGTAACACTAGGTGATCATCCCATGTTCGGTTCCGTCTTTAAGGTTCTTGGAGGTTGTCGGTTCGCGCGCCTTGCCTCAGACATCGCACTTGGTTTGTTTGCTCTTGGTTGTATACCAAACACTTTGTGTTTTTCCTTCTGAGGGCCAGGGAAATGGCTTGTTTCACATCCCCACACCCTCACCGGACTTGGCTTGAGGGCCACCGCCTAGTTTTCTTTGCTACCGGCCAAATATTCTTGGTCGATCGGCAATGTATTTGGTCGGCCGGCCATTTTGTTGGTCAATCGGCCATTTATTTTCCAGTCGATCCCCTTGTTCATCTGCTTTATTGCAGATATTTGTCAGCTGGGCATGCCAACAATTCACCCCCTCCATACACGTGTATTGAAGGGATTTGCTTCTTGCTTAAGCTTGTTTGTGGAAGCTTTTGCAAGTATTGGAATTCTATAAAGAGGAGCTTCCTCCTCCCTCCTCAAGGTGTTCCAGAGGTTTGAAATAGGGG
>NW_021027421.1:336276-373046 GCF_004153795.1 Camellia sinensis
GGAGTGGTTGTATTCGGACCCTAGGTGGTTTGGTGTAAGGAGGGATTCGGGCAAAGGCCCTATTTTACCGTCTCTTTTGAGGCCCTGCGGTTGGCACTACACGGTATATAACCGTTGGTAGGCATCCGAGGTTAGTTCTGCAACAAAGCAGCAAAAGAGGGGGCATACCGAATAATCCGCGTCCGATTCTTGTGGTTGGGAGGACGGAATCTCTTTGGGGGATTTCTAGTTTACTGACATCTAACTTAACTATTTATTTACTTATTGATTTATTTATTGAAATATCATGCTTTACTACTTGATGTTATATTTTGTGATTGTGTATTGGACTGGGAAAAAGGGGTAGGGTGTGTGCGTGTGTTTACTGGGCATTCAAAGCTCACGGCGTATCATGCCAGGTGACGAAGAGGAACTCATAGCTGGAGATGTCGAACCTGAAACATTTGAAGACTTTTGGCTATCCTAGAATATTAGAAGTTTGTTTTTGATATTTTTGTAAGACTCATGTGAGGTTTAAAACTTTCTTTTTGAGATGTAATGTAATGGAACAATCTTTTTAATCAAGTATATTGTGGTTATTATGTAATTATATTCGATGTACGAACCTTATCGTTGCTTATGAGACTTTGTGTCAATGCCTTGTAAGATCTGTCAAAAAGGTAGTGCGTTGCCTAAGAAAGCTGGACTTAGAAGGGAGGCTATTTTGACTCTTCCGGCGATCTGGGATCGATCTTGGTTATTGATCATAGGACTCACTAGTGACTCTCCCTTGACTGTAACCTATAGTGTAGAATCAAGGCGCCACATCATTAGAGGTGTAATTGGAGTTGATGAAATATTACACCCATGTGAGACATTTGATATAAATTTTGATAAATTTTTTTAAAATCTCTACCATTACATATATTATTTTGAAAAAATCAAGAATCCAATAATTATTTACAATTTTATAAAATATGAAATCAAATCAAATCATAAAAATGTTGAAATCCAACCAGTAAAATGTGATTTGATTGGGTTTGGAACCAAATCTAGACCAGAGAGTATTGTTCGGGTTTGTGAGGTCATCACGGATCCCATTTCGATAATTTGAGTTGTTATTTTTTGTAGGACCCTACATATATATTGGTCATAAAAAAATTATGTTAATCTAGTAGTCATATTGCCACAAAAAACAGAGAGTATATTTTGAAAAATAGACTTGTCATTTATTTTTTCAAAAACAAATATAATAAATTATAATTATTGGATCTATCTAAATTTTATGAATAATATATACAAAGAACCTCACTTAACCAACTAGGCCTAACCTAGTTGACCACCATATCTTTCTTAGGGTTTAGTCTCAATGAGGTCATGGGTTCAATTCCCTTTATGGGGGTTGAATTAAGGGAGTACAAGCACTTTGGTGCTCTGCCAATGATGGAGAGATTTTTTTCTATAGGTATTAATCTAACAACTAATAACTAGCATTTGCCGATCAAAATATATATATATATATATATATACGAAGAATCTCACAAAATGAACTGTTCGTATCATTAATATAATATGTTTAGTGGATTTCACAGATCCAAACAACACCACAAGTCCAAATTTTGGACTAGATGGAAGTCCAGCCCTTTCACTACTATATATAAACAATCTTGTGAAATTACAAGATTACATCTTATATTTATGTAACTAAATGGTTTGACAAGATTTTAAATCAAATGGGTAAATATAAAATTATTGACCAAAATCGTGAAATATGGTTCAATTGTTGTACGAGCAATGACTAAACTATGCACTGAGAAACTAAACTCAACTGTACAATTTGTTTTGAATCAGGTTAATTTGTGATCTTTATGATGTTTTTTCTCAACTCTGTCAAATAGTGTTATTTGCACATAGATAACACAAAAAAGTACAAAATTTTTTAAATGTTAGGCGAATTTAAATAAGAGAAAATTACACTAAAAATTAAATTTGAATTACACATTATTTAGCTATTTAAGTTTTTGTATTTTATTTTTATTTTTGTATGTATATGCATATTAAAATCCATCACATGAAAAGCGTTACTCTACTAATTAATTGGGTCGGTGGAAGGAGACAAAATCCACCTCTTTCTTCAATTGCTTTTACACATAACATAATGAGTCATTATTTGATAGATATTGGAGTACTGGGTTTTTACTATTTATCACTTGATACATGTCATAAGAATGGATGCAGGGGGAGGGGGTGTAATTGCACACTCAAAAATTATAAAAATTATGTATATTATATTAATAATTAGTAAAATAATTTTAAAAGATAAAAAATTATATGTATTTTTACCACTCTAAAGTTCGAATCTTTGATCCGCCATTGACTTATCAAGTTTTTTCCTACAAATCTAACAAAAAAGACTTTAAATCATTTTAAGAAAAATCACTCTGAAAGATTCTGACTCATATAACTTAGCTCTGAATAACACGTCGGCACATAACCTAACCTTGAATGACATGTCACTAACGTATTTTGTTGGCAAACCATTTAAACACACCATTTACAAAAAGATTAAAAAAAAAAAAATTAGATAAGGGCGGCTTAAATCAAACGGAAAGATAATTGGTCATGTTGTCTTTTCCAAAAAGACACAAAAGAGTAATGTTTAGGGATATAAAATATTTTATCAAAATTTTGATTTAACACTCACATAGGTGTGAGTGTCTCACATGGATGTGGGTGTAGGACCTACAGTCATGTGAGTGTTTGATAAAATATTTAAGATTTCTATTATTTTTTGACACAAAAATAGGTGTTTGGATTTTTTTTAACGGCTTGTTTATTTTTTATAAATTAAAAAGGCTAATGTTTTTAGAAAGTTATAAAAAAAACTGATAAGATATTTTATCATCATCATCAAATACATATAAGAGCATCTCCAATGATTATTGTTATAATACCATTGCTATTGCTATAATTTGACAATAAATAGTAGTAATAAAAAGGGAGGAACTAATGTGTGAATCCCCTTAACAAACACAAGATTTTATCAAAGTGAGCATTTTCCATTGTTATTGATTTGATGAACCATCTATACCAATGTCTATGCTGCTGGGTTGCCGATATGGTTGGGACTGCCTTCGAGAGGGCTTGATCCCTTTTTAGTGTTCCATTTTACATGTTTGTTTATTTTTTTTTTTCAGAATCATCAAACTAAAAACACAAGATATGCCAAATTATATCTCAAACAAAACAATCAAGTTCAAAGGATCTTTCTTTGTTAATATTGTTTAAAGTTAGATTAATATGTCGGCCATATTTGATTTGATTTTCTGAAAGAATCTTCTAACTAGTTAAAAAAAAAAAATGTGTGGATAGATTTCTGACCACTCTGCCAAATTAGTATTCAATTGGAAAGCACTGGCAGAATAGATGACACCTAAATGACTTGTAACAGAAAGATGAGATTCCAACGGTGGTTTGTCCACCCGGGGGCACTCTGACGATCAAGTCAGTTATCTCTCAAAAATAGTAAAAGTGCTTAACTCACTATTCAGAATACAAAAAGCGTACCTTAGACCCATGGGGGTGCCTCTCTTTCATAATCATCACAAACCTAATCACAATAGAAGCCTAACTTCAATGGACTTTGGATTACTGCTAATCTTGGACTCCTAGTAGGATTGGGATAAATTCTATAAGAGTCTTATCTTTGTTCAAACTGAAGCCTTCCCTCGTTCTAGGACTCTTGTCCCCCATCTGCTTATCCCAGACTCCGGTATCTTCGGAGATAACCTCGGCCTAACCGAGATTAGCTCGGCGTCATGATCAGGACATGTGGCACCTCGGCTGTCACTTCGATGTTACCTTGGCCATGTGTCGCTACTCAAAAATTATATTCCTGCAATTACCCCCTAGGCTCTATTACCTCGGCATCCTGAGGTGATAAAACCTATATCATTCCTTCATTTTAGTATATCGACTAAGCTTGCCTTACCTTTCATTCCCGAGGTCACCACCCGGGGCCCCATATGACTAAGATCTGTAATCTGTTTTCTCCAATGCCTTAGAACAAATAATCAAGTCGGTTCAAATTATTTAGCCGAGATCATCCTCATAGCCGAGGTCTTTGCTTCATTAAACCATCCACTTCAAGAGATTCGTCATACGGGTGAGCTGTCACACACAGCAACCCAACCGTTTTAGCCACGCGTCTTCCCCTCACTGGATCGTACTTGATACGCGTCTTTAAGTCATCTTGTGTCTGGGTGCGCCGTCTGACAAGCACGTCGCCCTAGGCGTATTGATGGTATTTTGCTGCTATTCTCCACGTTTGATCAAAATCAACTCTCTCTCTCCGTCTTTTCACTTTTTCACCATCATCTTCGTGCAAACTCTCTCTCTCTACTCTCCCAAATCCACCATTGCTTCAAACCTTCAAGCTCTGTAACTACTTTCATTCCTCCCCTCCGGTGAAGCTTTCACTGACTTTTTCCGATTGCAACCATTATCTGACTCCGGCGTAATCAACACCGGCTTCACTCCTCTGGTAAGCCACTGTTCCTTCTTATTTAAATTTCTTGTTTTACTTCAAAGAACTCCACTGTTGTACTCGCTGCCTTTGCGTGTTTGCTCACGCCTTTGATCGTTAATTTGTGTTTTGGATTCTATCATGTACTTGAGCATGTTCGTTTTATGGCTCTGTTTTTGCCCAATCCATTCTTGAATATACCAACACTGCTTGTATATCTGTTGATTTTTGTCACTGTTCTTGGCCTCACACACCTGTATAAACTTTATCACTATGTTCTTGATTCTGTATCGCATTCCTGTTTTTGTTTGCTGTGTTTTTTTCCAAATTCTTGCCTTCAATCTTCATTTGCCTAAACTTAGGTTTGGGATTTGTTTGTAGAACATACGAACCTTAGGTAGAATTGAAACAAATTCCCCTTAGATCCTCAAAAATTCTTACCACAATACACATTTAGGTTTTGGCCGAGGTCTTTCAAACCTTTACAAAAACACTTCTTCCTGAAATCCAACACCTTCCCCCAAGCCGATATCATGGGTATGCGGAGGCATAAGGTAGACACCCCAACTAAGTTAGAATACTTCAGGCAGGAGTTTGATATCCCGGATGACGTCCATCTCAGGTTGGCTGGGGAGGATGACTCTATCATGCCCACAGCCGACTCCATGCCCTTCTTAGTTGTAGCTTTCGTAGAGTGTGGACTTAGGCTCCCACTTGACATCCTTTTCCGAGAAATCGTTCATTACTACAAGTTGAACCTAATGTAACTCGCTATCAACTCTTACCGAGTTATCAACAGCATAATTTCCCTAGCCAAGAAAGAGAAAGCTAGGGTAACCTTAGTCGACATTCAATACTGCTACACCATGTGTGGCCTTAAGTTAGAAAAATACTATATTTACTACCTCAAACTGAGGTCCACAAAATACAAAATTGTTGCCAACCTCCCAGACTCCAACAAGAGAGCCGGAGACGATTACTTCATTGTCTCGGGCAACTGGGAGTTTGCTCTAGATGAGGACCTTCACCTCTGCCCTCTTAGCCGAACAGTAATCGTAGAGGGTAACGGTAAGAGCCAAGTGTTACACTTGTTTTTTAAATCTTTAATGCTTTGTCCTTTCTATACGTTTTAACATCTGTTTTTCTTACAGCTCTTCCACAACCAGCAAAAGACTTTCGTAAGTCCTTCTTTCCGAGCAAGGGCTTGAAGAAGCTGTTGGATCTGCCAGTTCACAAGCGGAGAGCTCCCCTACTGCTCAACTACATCCTGACATACAAGTCAGTCCTTCCCGATATCCCAAAGAAGAAGAGCAAGTCTCCCCATTCCGCCACAACTCCTCCAGTAACTTCATCATCTCGGCTAGATCAGGGATCAACTTCCAATCCAACTAAGCAATTATCAACCTTGGCTCCATACTTGATCCCTCTATCTCAACGCAAACGCCAACGCCGAACTGCTATCACTTCCGAGATGGGTCGCAAGAAAGCAATTGTAGAAGACCTTTTGGCTGACATCCCCGACATTGTCAACGCTTAACCAGCACAGCCTCAACCAAAACCAAAGCCCAAAAGACTGAAGAAGGCCCAACCTAAGGCAACGGTAACTCAGATTGACACTGAGGACACCTTGCCAATTTCAAAGTTGGCTGAGAGTGAGAAGACCACTTATGCTGCCGAGAAGAGGCCCGCTGAGGCTGAACCATCCCAATCAACCAGGTCGAAGAGACCGAGGTTCGAGCCTGCAACAACCTCGGGTGCTATGAAATCGGATGCCCCCTGGGCTACCCCCATTACAATTGAGGACAAGCCGGTTAGAGCTGGTGACAGCACCGACGACATTGAAGTCGGCATTGCCCTCTCTACCGCCTTACTTCTTCCCAATGATCTCGAGCGCAATGCCGGGATGAGCGAGTATGAGAACTTTGCTCTGATGTTGCAACGCTTGATCCAAGTAAGCCCTTAACACTTTGTAATTTTTCATTTTCTTTATGCTATCTCATACTTAGAGTTTTACTAACTTGTTCTCTCCATTCCTTGTAAGCAACCCAGCATGGCCACTCCTTTGCGATGCAGGCCTTTGTCCTTAAAAAGGAGTTGGCGAATAAGGCCAAAGAGGCTGCTGGCTTATAGAAGATTATCAACAAGGCCAAGGAAAAGATGAAGACCTTGGCAAACCAAGCCGAAGCGACTAAGAAGGCTCAGGATGAGGCCGAGGAAAAGGCTGATGCTGCAGAGGCCATTGCCAAGGTCCTTACAGCCCAAAAAAAAGAGGCCGAGGCCAAGATGGTTGAGGCCCAAAAGGAGCTTCAACATGCCCTGGCCACAAAAGAGGCCGAGATCAAGGCCGCCGATGAGAGGGCGTATGCCGAGAGGGCGGCCGACGTCATGGAGGACTACAAAAAGCAAGTGAAGTAGGCATGCAACAAGGGTTTCACCCTTTGTTGGATGGCTGTCCTCAAAAAGCTTGATGTCCCTGAGGACTCCCCCCTCAAGAATGCTGACGACCTCCCTCTGCCATTTCCCCCTACTCCAAGCTAATCCGAAGACGATTCCGAGTCCGAGGAGAATGCTTTGGTTAGGAAGAAGGACGCTGCTGGGGCCCAGTTCCCCACTCTGAATAAGCATGTCGTAGACTTGTCTCAGGATGACGAGGCCGGGGTCTCCAAAGACGCTACTCCTGAGAAGGTAACATCGGATGCGCCTATTGCCAACAAGAGCCTCGACCAAACTTTTCAAGAAATTGATGCCGAGTTCGCGGCTGAGAGAGCCGCCGAGATATCTTCTCAGCTGTCTTCTGAACTCCAGACCCAACCAGCCAGAGACGCCGAGGAGTTTTAATTTGATGTCTTTCTCTTTTTTTCTATACCTTGTACTTTTTCCTTTCTTTTTGAAACAATGTAAGCTTTTATTTGGTTGATGTTCCTTCACCTATGTTGAATAAGTAATCTCCAATATTAGGCCGAAGTGCTTTTGTATTTGAACTTCCTTATCTGAATGCAAGTATAACTTTCTTCCCTCAATGTGATTGTATGTTTGTCTTCCTTTTACTGTCTTGTATGATTCTATACTTACAATAATTTTCATGTTTTCAACATTCACTTTAATTGTGTAATCTTCACGGTGTGGAATACTTTGGTTGTTCCCACTAACAGCTTATTTCGGCTCTGACCTAACACTTGAAAATATTCATACTATTTTCACAAGTGTTATTTACAACTTGCCACTTCGCTCAAGACCTCTGTCTTCATTTATTGTAGCAAAATCTTGGGTTAACTTCAACTTATAAATTTTTCTCAAAATTTCAACAAGCGATTAAACCATCTTCCTTTAACATAACCTCAGCTTAACTTTAACTTGTAAATTTTTCTCAAAATTTCAACAAGTGTTAAACCATCTTCCCTTAACATAACATCGGCTTAACTTCAACTTATAAATTTTTTTCAAAATTTCAACAAGTGTTAAACTATCTTCCTTGTAAATTTTAACTCCCAAGCATTATTCTCTAACCCTCTGCCCCCTAATGTGAACCTAAGTTCCACTTGGGTTCTCATTAGGCATGTGGCTTTTGATCTTGTCACCGAGGTCAGATTCAAACAAAGACTGGCTGAGGTTACCAACATCTATCTCTTTGTTAATCTGACTGGCATGCACTTGGCTCCAATCTGTGTCTGATTTTGCCGATATGACAAGTCCAGGTTAACCCAACTTAGTTCAACTCTATTATATGTAAGTAAAGTTTCTACTCTGCCATATAATAAGTCTAAGTTATTCGTCATGTTTCAATTAGAAACATCGTCAAGTACCTGTTTAGTCACCATACAAGTTTAAAAATCAATCTAAAAACTTTTATTAATACTTCAGCTAATAACAAGAGAAAGCTTGAAAAACAATAAGATCTAGTGATAGAAAAACTTCAGATTGCAAGTATTCCAAGGTCTTGGCAGCTCTTTGCCTTCACAATCCTCAAGCCGATATGCCCCATTGCCCCAGACCGAGATGATTCTATAGGGTCCTTCCCAATTCGGGCCAAGCTTGCCTTCTCTGGGATCCTTCTTGTTGCCGACGACCTTTCTCAAGGCGAGGTCATTAATTTGGAACTCTCGCGGGTTCACCTTCTTATTATAAGCCCTGGTAAGCTACTGCTGGTATGCCCCCAGTTGAATTGCTACTTTTTCCCTTCATTCCTCTAGCAAATCCAGATCTCAGGCTAAGAATGCCTCATTCATCCCATTTTCTACTGCCTGAGTTTTGATCCCTGGGATGCCGACCTCCAATGGAATTACTGCCTTTGTGCCATAAGCCATGGCAAATGGGGATTCCCCCGTTGATCTTCTCGGCGTAGTCCGATATGCCCAGAGTACATTGGGCAACTCGTCCACCCACTTTCCCTTTGCTGCTTACAGCCTCTTCTTAATTCCATCCAAGATGACTTTGTTGGATGCTTCTGCTTGTCCATTGCTATGAGGAAAACTTGGGGTGGAAAAATAATTCTTAATTTTGAACTTTGCACAGAAGCTCTTGATTAGCTTACTATCAAACTATGTTCCATTGTCAGCTATTATTGCTCTTGGGATCCCAAACCTAGTGATGATGTTCTTCCAGATGAAGTTCTTCACATCAATGTCCCGAATCTTGGCGAGGGGTTCAGCTTCTACCCATTTGGTGTAGTAATCTGTTGCCACCAGCAGGTACTTCCTTTGTCCAGTTACTTGAGGTAGTTTTCCAACAAGATCCATGCCCCATTGGGCAAATGGCCAAGGGCTGGACACTTGGTTCAAGTCTGCTGCTGGTTGATGTATCAAAGGTGCAAACCTTTGGCACTTCTCACACTTCTTGACATAAGCTTCAACATCTTTCTACATATAGGGCCACCAGTACCCTTGAGTAATGGCCCTATGAGCAAGTAACCTGTCCCCAGCGTGGATTCCATATACTCCTTCATGTATTTCGTAAAGAAAGTCTTCAACCTGCGCAAGATGCACACACCTCAGAAGGGGTCCAGTAAAAGATCTTTTGTAGAGATGTCCTTCTGCTGTCAAATAGAACCTTGCCGACTTCAGTTTGATTTTGTGCGCTTCTTTTCGGTCATCTGGTAGTTTCCCATCTCGAAGGAATACTATTATTGCATCAATCCAGCTTGGTCTCATTTCCACACACATTGCTTCATGCTCTGTGTTCAATGTTTCTATACTTGGTCTTGGCAAGTGATCAACCATTATTGTTCTTGCTTTTCCTGGTTTCATTGCACTAGCCAGGTTGGCCAGGGCATCAACATGGCTGTTGTCATCTCGGCCGACTTGCTGTAATCGGCAATTTTGGAACAATGCCATCAGTTTGCCCACTTCCTTTACATAGGCCGACATCCTTTCATCTCGGGTTGCATACGCACCTGTTGCCTGGTTGATTATAAGCTGGGAGTCACAGAAGACTATTACCTCGTCAGCTTCTATAGTTGCTGCCAGCTTTAATCCTGCTATTAGTGCTTCATACTCTACTTCATTGTTTAAGGCCTTAAACCCCAGACGAATGGATTGCTCCAACATCTGCCCATCTGGAGATACTAGCACTACTTCTGCCCCCGCTCCTTGTCAGTTTGAACTTCCATCAACAAACAATCGGAAGGAGTCGCCGATGTAAATACTGCGGGGCCTGAGTTTCTCTTTGTTCCTTTGTTCTGTTGTCCCCTGCTGGGTTTTTTCTTACTCGTTCAGACGTTATATACCTCGGCTTAACGAAGCCCGATGTATGACGGCATCTGGTGTGAACTTGGCCACGAAGTCGGCTAAGACTTGGCCTTTGATTTCTATCCTGGGTCTGAATTCCAGGTCATATTGGCCTAAGGCCACTGCCCATCTGGCTATTCTGCCTGTCAGATTTCCTTGCTGCAACAGGGACCTTAAAGGATGTTCAGTTAACACCACAATTTTGTGGGCTTGAAAGTAATGATTCAACTTCTTGGAAGCCATTACTAAAGCCAGTGTTAACTTCTCCAAGGATAAGTATCTGGTCTCTGCATCTGCCAAGATTTTACTTACGTAGTAAACTGCCTTTTGCTCTCCCTTTTCTTCTCTAACTATTACTGCACTTACTGCATGCGCTGAAACTGCCAAGTATAAGAACAGCTCTTCTCCAGGTACTGGATTAGAGAGGACTGAAGCTGTGGTCAAATACTTCTTCAAGTCAGCCAAGGCGGCTTCGCACTCTTCTGTCCATAAGAAGTCTGCGGCTTTCTTTACTAAGCTGAAGAAAGGTTTACACTTGTCAGAGCTTTTACTTATAAATCTGTTTAGGGCTGCAGCCCTTCCAATTAACATCTGCACTTGTTTTGCCGATGTTGGGCTCTTCAATTCTAAGATGGCTTTAATTTGATCCGGGCTAGCCTCAATGCCCCTTCTGGTAACCATATATCCTAAGAACTTACCAGACCCTACTCCAAATGCACACTTCAATGCATTGAGTCGGAGCCGATATGCCCTAAGGATGTCAAAGACTGCCTTCAAGTCTTCCAGATGACCTTCAGGTTCCTTGGTCATCACGACCATGTCATCTATGTATACCTCCACAGTTTTGCCAATTAGATGTCTGAACATCTTTGTCACAAACCTCTGGTAAGTTGCTCATGTGTTTTTCAACTAGAAAGGTATTACTTTGTAGCAATATATCCCTTTTGGGGTGATGAATGCAGTCTTTTTCTCATCTGGGGGGTACATAGCTATTTGATGGTACCCCCTGTAGGCATCTAGGAAGCTCATCCTTCCATGCCCTGAAGTGGCATCCACCAATTGGTCAATCTTGGGTAATGAGAAACTGTCTTTGGGACAAGGCTTATTTAGACTAGTGAAGTCCACGCAGACCCTCCACTTACCATTCTTTTTCTTCATAACCACTGTGTTTGATAGCCATGTCGGGTAATTTACCTCTCGAATAGCTCTGGCCTCTAAAAGTTTATCTACTTCCTCTTCTACTGCCTCAACATGCATTAGTGTCGGCCTCCTTGCCGGCTGGATGATAGGTTTGGCCGACCTGTCTACATTCAGTCTGTGGCAAGTGACCTCGGGGTCAATGCCTGGCATCCCGTATGGTGTCACACACCTCAGAAGCGGTCCAGTAAAAGATCTGCCTCTAACTCTTTTTCCTCTTCCTCGGCTAAGCCCGAGCCGAGAAGGAAGAAGCGTTCTTCATTCCCTTGCTGAACAATGATTTTCTTCAGAGCTTCTTCACTCTTCTCGGCTGGCTCTTTGCCGACGTCATCCAGGACTTCCACATTCTCGTTCCCGATCTCTGTTGTTTCTGCTTCTCGTATGTTGTAGGTAGACTTCATCGCTGTCATGGAGCAATTCTTTGCCTGCAACTGATCTCCTCTAACCTCCTCTATTCCATGTTTTGTTAGAAACTGTAATAGTTGATGCAATGTTGAGAGAACAGCCCCTATTGCATGCAACCATGGCCTTCCTAGGATAGTATTGTAAGGGGAAAGGGTGTCAATTATGGTGAACTCTATTTTTAACTTCTTAGTGCCTGAGTGCACCTCAAGTCATCTTGGTGAAAGCCAAGCTCCTTGTAACACCTGACATACATGATGTCACAAGAGCTGCCTTGGTCAACTAAGATGCGCTTCACTTGGCACTCTCCAATCTGGAGGGATATTACCAAGGCATCGTTGTGTGGATGCTACACCATCTCTAGGTCTTCCTCAGTAAATGACACCACTGGTCCCTGGCTCTTGTCTGCCCTGGGTCTCTTCTTCCCGACCTGATACACATGTTGTAGGTGTTTCACTTTCGGGGTTTCCCCCTTTATCTCATTCTCATTTACCTTCGAGTGAATCACATTGATTACTCGAGGTCCGCCTGCCTGCGGTTGTAGTGCTAGTAAGGGTGGTGTTATTGGTGCCTAGGGCAGTCTTGCCTGCTCTTCCCTTGTCCTGGCCTCGTCCACTAGGTCCCTTAAATGGCTTTGTCTTACTAGGTCTTCCAGATGTATCTTCAGGGCTCTGTACCCTTGAGTTAGATGTCCAGCCTCATTGTGGTAAGTACAGTGCTTGCCAAGGCTTCTTCCCATAAATTCGCCCGGTACCCTTGCTGGTGCTCTGTAATAGGGCTGATTTCAGATTTTCTCCAAGACTTTGTAGATAGGGATTCGAAATACGGTTGTGACTGCTTGTGCAGCCCTTAATCCTGTCTTTGGTTTGTTGAATCCACTATCACCTCGACCTCTCTTCGGTGAGCTGCTTTTCTTCTCTGGTTTCGACACCTTTGTCCCCGGCATGTCCTCCTCGGCCCTAGCATACTTCTTTATCCTGGCCATAAGCTCCTCCATGCTTTTCAGCAATGTCTTTGCCATTGATTTTCGAAGCAGGCAGTCATCCTTCAATCCGTTCTTAAATGACACAACCGCCACCTATTGGTTGTATCCTGGTATTCGGTTGAATACCTCATAATACCTTTTGGCATAGGCCCTAAGGCTTTCATCCTCACTAATTCTCAAGGCCATTAGGGTGTCCACCCTCAATGGTTGTAGTTTGTTTGTCACGAACCTGGCCACAAATATCTCGGCTAGGCCTTTCTAGGTTTTCATAGTTCCTTCGAGCAACTTGTGAAACCAGTCCGATGCAATTTCTCCGAAGGATGAGGGAAACACCTTGAAGAGCAACGGCTCGTTCCCAGTGTACAATGCCCTCAAATTCACGTACAAGCCGACGTGAAAGTTGAGGTCTGACTTACTGTCGTATATTTGTAACCTCGGCATATTGAACTTTTTCGGGGCTTCAAATTTCTCCAACTCCGCCGAGAAAGGTGTTCTCGGCTTGACCGGAGAGGTTACCTCGGCATCTTGTTGCTTCCTCTAGAAGTAACCCCTTAGATCTTCCTTGGCCTATCCAGGAGCTTGGCTATCAACGGATTTCAGCCTTTTTGGTGTGCTGCTCCCAGTATCATTGTGAGTCCTTTTGGACCTTACTTCGTTGGTTGCGTCGAAACACAACTCTTTCCTCTGAACATGCCGATGTTCTTTGGGGTCAGCTTCCTTGGTATGATGCATCCTCCGTGAATCTCCCCTTCTTGATTCTCCTCGCTTGACCTCCTTTGAAGGCCAGTGAGAGTGCTTTTCGGTTCTATCGTGCTGAGGAGTTGCAGGAATTGTCCTCTGCCCTCCTGGCTGGGCATCTTTTTTGGCCGTTGGAATCAGCGTATCTTGTAACGGAACGGTGGTTGCATAACATTGTTCTGCATCATGAAATTGACGACTGATTATAGGTCCGCCAATTTGTTTGCTAGTTCCTTCATCTCGTCGTCCCTCCGCCAATTTGTTCTGCATCTATCTTTCCATACCTGAAGGTTGTCTTCGTTATAATACCCGCCTCGGTCTAATTTCTTTGGTACGTCGCCCTCCTAGCCGACGTCCTTCTCTCCGTGATTCTTATCACGAGTCTCTTTGTTGCAGTTGTCTTCTTCGACGTCAAGGTCAATAGGTTTTCCTACTCCCAGTAGGAGTGTTGTCCCCAACCTTCTCTTTCTGTCCGTTACTAGTCATCTATTCTCCTTTTTTTCCCACAGGTGACGCTAAATTGTGTGAGTAGATTTCTGACCACACTTCCAAATTAGTATTCAACTGGAGAGCACTGGCAGAATAGATGACACCTGAATGACCTGTAATAGAAAGATGAGATTCCGACGGTGGTTCGTCCACCCGGAGGCGCTTTGACGATCAAGTCAGTTATCTCTCAAAGATAGCAAAAGTGCTTAACTCACTATTCAGAATACAAAAAGCGTACATTAGACCCATGGGGGTGCCTCTCTTTTATAATCATCACAAACCTAATCTAAATAGAAACCTAGCTTCAATGGACTTTGGATTACTGCTAATCTTGGACTCCTAGTAGGATTGGGATAAACTCTCTAAGAGTCTTATCTTTATCTAAACTGAAGCCTTCTCTCGTTCTAGGACTTTTGTCCCCTATCCGCTTATCCCAGACTCCGATATCTTCGGATATAACCTCGGCCTAACCGAGATTACCTCGGCGTCATGATCAAGACACGTGGCATCTCGGCTGTCACTTCGGTGTTACCTTGGCCACGTGTCGCTACTCAAAAATTATATCCCCACAATAAACATAAAAAATATTTTTGAATTTAAAAAAACTATTTTTGCTCACTAAAAAGTAAAATTATATATATAAAAATAATAAGTACTTTTGATTTTTTAATTTTTCACAAAATTATTTTTTTATTTTTTTTATAAAAAAAATTATGAAAACCAAACTAAACAAATTTCTAAAAATCAAACAAAACCAAATATTGCCATAATATCCACGACATTACATGACAAGGAATGCCTTAAAAATATAGACCGAACAACTTCTATGTCTAATTAGGGTATTTAGCATAGCGATTGTGTAGCACCTTGTGTAGCGTGAATTCTTAGGTTCAACACCTATAAAAAGGAGTTTGATATCTTTTGTAGTTTGTTAGTTTATTTCTCCCCATTATGAGAGTTGTTGGGCTTTGCTTGGTAGGGTTTGTGGGCTTAGTCGATTGATTATTAGACTTTATTGACTTTCTAGTTATTGTAGGCTAGTGGTTTGTTTGATGATATAAATATTTCTCATAATATAATTACTCTCTTATCCATTGAACGAAAAAAAAAAAAAAAATTCCATGACCACTTGTACACTAGCAAGGCACTTATTTTTCTAAGGCAATGTCATACAAACATTATCTCTAGAGGTGTAAATTTGGCCCGATTTGACCTGGCCCATGCTGGTCCAAGCTCAAGCTAGCCCATGTTAGGCCGCGCGGGCTCTTACCAAAATTCGGGCCAGGCCTGAACATCTTTTTTTTCTATTTTTTTCACCAAAAATTTATACTTTTTCACAAAAAAAAATGACAATGGGCCTCTGGTGGACTGGGCTTTGAGTAGGCCTTGAGGCCAATGGACCAGGCTCACGGGCCGAGTCGATCCAAGCTTCAAAATGATAGCCCAGACCCAGGGTCTCGGGCTGAGCTTAGGCCTAGGCCCACCCCAGGACTCGAACGGGTTTCGGGCCGCCCACGAACCTCGGACTGTTTTTACACTCCTAATTATCTCACTTTTTGTGTTTTTGTGTGATGATTACAAATAAACAAACAAGAAAAATAGAACATAATAAATTTGAATTTAGCTTAAACTTGCTAGATTTATTATATTTTTTTCAAATATCAAAAAAGTCCATTGAATTTAACTTAAAATTTTAGGGATTATAAAACATAACTCAATATATATGTCACAATAACAAGTATAGTTTTTTTTTAATTTTATTTTATGAAATTTAATAATTTGTATAACATTCAAAAGGAAACAAATTATAAAAAGAAAAGTGAATTACAAACGGAATTTATATACCTAAAGTGCATCCAAAATACTCTGTTAATGATATACTTGTAATTATGAGACACACAATAGTGAGTGTTTTGGCTAAAAATAAAAGAATTACAAACAATCACATCATTCTTGATAAATTTTTTATATAAAAATTAAAATAGTGATATTAGAACACAAAAATTAAACACACTTTTCAAGCTTAATAATCAATCAACGCGTCATTCTCATGCGCTCTCTCTCTCTTTCTCTCATAACTTTTTTAATTGTCTCTCAATCATCTCACTTACATTTACACATCATTGGCCTTGATCCTTTAGCGTTCTATTATACTTGTTTGATTGTTTTGTTTTATTTTTTCAGAATCATCAAACTAAAATCCTGGGTTTGTTAAGGGGATTCACACAAAAGAGGCATATTTTGCCCCTCGCTTTACGAAAATGATGAAGTCACCATCAACATAACGAGGGATTTTATGCAATTTTATAAAGAAAAAATGTTAGAGACTGTAAAAATTTTATCAATTTTTTTACTAAATGCCTGGTTTCTAATGTCACGATCCAAACTCGGTACTCAAAAGTTTGGTGTCGCAACAAGATAAAAATAAAATAATTCTAAAATTTCTGTAATAGTAGCACAACGGATAAATTAAATAAATTAAAATAAAATAATTAGGTACCAAAACTTTATTAAAAAGAAACAAAAATAGTCATTTGAGCTTTTATTTTATTACAAGAGTCCAATAAAAAATACAGATAGTACAAAAAAAAGAAAAGAAAACACTGTGCCGTTTGGTAACACTTACGTTTTCAGTTTTCTGTTTATATTTACAAAAATTTAAAAAACTGAAATAAAAACTTGTTTGGTAAAATTTTTGATTTATAAATCAGTGGTCTCAGTTTATAAATTTGGCCAAAAAATGAAAACACAAAAAATGTGTTTCCATTTTGAGTTTTCAATTTTTTTTTTTTTTTGCCACCCAACACTAGCCACCACCCACCACCATTTTCCATCACTGTCTTCCGCCACCACCACCCACCACCCACTCCCCACCACCACCCGCCACCACCACTCACCACCCACCTGCCACCACCATTCACCACCTCTCTCACCACCAGTCGCTACCACCAACCCCCAGCCACCTGTCACCCACCCGCCACTCACTTGCCACCACCATCCACTCGCTACCACCCACCATCCGCCACCGTCACCGTCACCGTCACCCACTCATCCACCCACCACCACCCCCGCCACCACCCACTCGCTACCACTCGCCACCGTTACCCACCTACCCACCCACCACCACCACCACCCACCGTCACCACTTTCCACCGCCGTCTTTCGCCGCCACTTGCCACCACTTGCCATTTCTCACTCTTTTTTATATTTTAAAATTTTTAAAAATATTTTGTCACTTACCAAACGCGTTTGTAGTTTATGTTTTTCTAAAAATAAACAAAAACCAGTTTATAAAATTTTTGTAAATATAAACTGAAAACGTAAACGTTGCCAAACACAACGATTTATCCCCCATCTTGATTCCGCTAAATCTCGTCACCTGAGAGGGATAATAGCTATAAACACATAGTAGAGTGAGAAATATTATACTATGAGTATGGGGGCACAAAATAGCCATAGATAATTATTTAAACTAAAACATTAACATAATTTAAGTTGAATAAACAAATTAACAAATTACGCAAGTGGCAGAAACTGAAGTACAGAAATTACGTAAATTACTATAACCACGGTACAGAACAAAACAGAACAGAACAAGAGTCACTGGAGTGACAATTAGAATAGGAGTCAATGGATTCATTACAAACAGAGGAACACAAAGTGGCCAAACAAGGACCAATGGTTATTTAAGTCCCCCAAAGCATAGACTCTCGTGATAGTACTTACAAAAAATAATTGTTTACAAGATCATTGTCAAATACTTTTTAAAATTTAAACAAACATATCCATGGGTTTCCATTTAAGCAAATAGAGGTTATAAAATAATTCACATAATTGAAACATTAATATAACTACAAAACATAAATTATATAAAATAAATTATAATAACTCAAAATATTCATAAAATATATTATGATAACTCAAGACATATAAAAAACATGTTATGGTAACTCAAGGTATAATATAACTCACCTTAAAATTAATCCTTAACTTTTAATTTTGTTACTACAACTCCAACTATACCCTTTACTTTTCGAAGCTTCACCTGTTTTTATCTCTTTTCGTTGCTTCTTCTACACATCCTAGGCAATTTCTATTCATAGACTCAAAAACTTGCTTATTATTCAAAGTTCTTAGGCCAACAGCTGCCACGTTGCTCCTATTCCAATTTACTGCCACGTTTTTATCTTGTTGGTCATGTCTTAACTTTGACTTAATTTTTCCTTGGCCCACTTTCTTTTCTTAATTCCCTTTCGGTCCTTGGATTAAATCACTTACTAATAATTGGCCCACTTTCTTTTCTTAATTCCCTTTCGATCCTTTGATTAAGGCCTCGTTTGGCAAGTACCCATTTTAACTAAAAAGTCAAAAAGTTACTAAAAAAATCAAAAAGCCAACAACTCATACCAAAAAGTTAAAGATTTCATTTTCTCTTTACTTTTTGCACATCTTTTTGTAAAAAACTAAAAAGTCATCCCAAACATACTAATTTTTTTTACATCACATTTTAGCCAAAAAATCAAAAAATTACTAAAAAAACTTGTTCCTAAACGAGGCCTAACTCACTTACTAATAATTTAGCTCCTATTATTATATATATAATGAGAAATTCTATTTATTAATCATTATTTATTATTATTATTTTTTATAATATATATAAATAATTGATATAATCACGGTATTGAATTAAAAAAAAATAATTCAGGTGTCACATCTAACATTACTTTTTTATAAATTTAATTTCAACCAACTAATATTACTACATGACATGAGTGGGCCCATAAAGGACATGGCCCACCACTTAAGGCTCAGTCCATGATTCAAATACTAAAACCCAACGTTCTTGAAGCCCAACGTTACACTAAGCACCAATGACATCTAAACACTTGGCAAGTGAAGAACCAGTCACATCAGCAGACAAAAATCCTGAATAGTTATTGCACCACACATCAGTCATTAATGAGTTTCCCTGCAGTATTTATTATGATAACCCTTCACGTCGAAATAGAACAACTTCACCATGAACAAGGCAAGCTAGAACATAGACTTTCGGCCAACATGACAGTTCGGAGTGGACAAGGAAATGATGAACAAAGGATATAAGCAAGCTTCGACGACAAGGAAAACGTTAAGTTCTCCATCACCATTCTATCTTTATATTCCATCATCCTTTCCCTTTTCTAACTTGATCGTCGGAGGGTTCGCTGGGGGACTCCCCGTTCCCCGTTGAACTCTTGTGCAGGTCACTCTGTGGGTATGACGCTCGGGAAACGGTTTGAGAAGCGTGAATCAGTTCGACCCGTTCAATCTGGAGACCCAGTATCATCACTACACTAATGCACAAATAAACACAACTTATCCTATATTTCCAACCTAATGCCATCACAGTAGTAATCCTCTTACTCAATCCCACTATCCATGAGCCTCATTTGTTTGTCGGGCTAGATTGGATGAAATTATTAGTACGGTGAGATTGAATAAGAAGATTATTAATATAGTGATATTATGTTAGAGATATAAGATAAATTATGTTTGCTTGTGCATTAGTACGGTAATATTAAATGATTGAGATTGAATTTATAAAATTATATAAAAATTTTCATTATATAAAAGTGACTTTATTATTTTTGTAATATTAAGAGACAATAAGGCTTTTCATCTCCCATATGATTGAATTAACAAACCAATGTGCCCAATGTGATTGCTAGTCCTTCTCATTGGAGCGCTTTCATAGTACATGGAACTCTTAATTTTATTGTAGTTTTTCAAAACAAACATGATGTGTGTGGTTCCATCTCCCTATTAATTGAATTTCACTATTTATCATTGAAAATAATAAATGTCATAATTCTATTTAATCTAATTCAGATAACAAATATGATCTTAAGACTTTAATTCAAATAACACTTCATCCATTTTTTTATTCGAAATTTATTTGTCATATAAATAAAAGAATGATATTATTATGGCTATGTTTGGTTTAGGGATGGAATCATAATTCCGCTCTCTTATTTTAGTGTTGTGTTTGGATATAGTTTTTAAAAATTGATTTCACACCCACGTTTTTTAGAACATGTTTGGCAGAGTAAATTTTTGAATTTTGAATTTTGAAATTAGGTCAATCGGGTCGTTCGCCCGGATGTCTGACTAGTTGACACTGTTTTTTTTTTTTTTTAACAATTGCCAACTTTTATTTGAAAAAAATAATTTATATTTTTTTTTGATATATTTAAAACATAGAAATTATTTTTTTTAACTAAAATGACAAATTATTTGGCCATTTATTTAAAATTAACAAAATAAAAATTAATTTGTCACAGTAATTTTTAAAAGGGCAAATTACAAACACCCCTCGAGGTTTGGTGAAAATACAGATTTTTCTCTGAGGTTTGAGAAATTACATCCTGCCCCCTGAGATTTTTATTTTCATAACAAATTGCCCTCTGAGGTTTTTATTTTCATACAGATTTCCCCCTAATTTCTCCTAATTTGTTATGAAAATTTGACCTTCAGGGGGTAATTTGTAATTTTTCAAACCTTAGGGGGAATCTGTATTTTTACCAAACCTCGAGGGGTGTTTGTAATTTGCCCTTTTTAAAAAATAAACAAACATTTTTAAACAAAACAATTAAAAAAAAGATTCAAATCAAATATACAATCAAAAGTAATTTTAAAGTACTAGTTGAATTTTTTTTAACAAAATTAAAAAAAAGATTCCAATCAAATAGACAATCAAAAGTAATTTTAAAGTACTAGCTGAATATTTTTTTTAACAAAAAATAATATATATTTTTTAATATTTTAAATAAAAAATATTTTTGGAATTTTTTTGAACTTTTTAAATAAAAAATTTATTTTTTCAATAATTATTTTTTTGAATTGAATTTTAAAAAGAGGTTAGTTATGAGTTTTGAATAGAATTTTTAATAAAATTTTGAGTTGTGAGTTTGGTTATGAGTTATAAGTTTTTAAATTAAGTTTTAAAAACTCTTTTCAAAACTCATAATCAAACAACTTTTTCTTATTTCAAAACTCATTTCAAAAAGGGCATGGCTTCTGTCCACTCCTTAATCGGACTAGACCGTGCTGTTGGGCCCGTGACGGCCCACCACGGGTCCCGTTTTGATAATCTAAACCGTTCAATATGTAGAACTCGTCGAGTACTATATGCCTGAAAAAAATCACGTTAATCGGATATCGATAACTATATGATCAAATCAGTTTTGTATAAAAAAAATGGACGGTGAATAAATTAACGGTTGACAAAAATCTGTTTTGATCACATGCCTATCGATATCCGATCAACGTGATTTTTTATAGGCATATAGTACTCGGCGAATTCTACACATTTAACGGTTCAGATTATCAAAACGGGACCCGTGATGGGCCTCCACGGGCCCAACAGTACGGTCCAGTCCGATTAAGGACTGGACAGAAGTCATTCCCTTTCAAAAATTCAAAATTCTTTTTAAAAAATTTAAAAAAATTCTCCTCTCAAATCATGATTCAATAACTTACAAACTCAAAATATAATTTCATTCTCAAATTATGATTCTAAAACTAAACCAAACACTACTTATATTTTTTTATACTCTCTATTTGGGAAGATGGGTTGGGTTTAGGACTATTTTAGCTATAAAAAGACAAAATATGCTTTTTAACCCAATAAGACAAAATAACCATAATCATTACATTTTTTCGCTCACTAAAAGTCAAAAAATTCTTTCCAAACAAGATTTTTTAACCCCAAACTAAAAAAGTCAAAAAGCTAAAATGTCAATCCACTTCCAAACATTGTGATCCTTTGGTCTTAATAAAAAAAAAAGTGTAATCATGTCAAAATTATATAATTTACTGTGTTTTTTTTAAAAAAAATTTAAAGATATTATTGTAATTTATCCAAATTTTATTATTATAAAAAATTTGTAAATTTTGTTAATTTACATAACATTTTCAATTATCTTTCTACTCAAGTCATTTCTTTCCATGTACGTGAGGAGGTAGGTAGGCAGGTAGGTCGCTTTCCCAACGGTTGGCAAGCATTGCAAACTTTCCCACATTCTACCTAGAAGGCCTCGGACTTCTTCTCTTGGAGCAATAACAAGGCAATTTGATTTGTTTTCTTGGCATGACAAGTGTTGAAATCGCCTTCGTAGTGATTTTTTTTCTCTTTTTATTTATTTATTTGAAATTTTAGAAAAATTTATACTTCTAAATTTTACTTGACTAGGCCAATGAGCAAAGTAAAAAACTTTAAAAAAAAAAATTACTAAAAAAATGAAGCAATTAGTGGACTTTTTCTTTCATTCTATTTTTTAAGTTAATTTTTTTAAAAATCCTTTTACATTGAATGAATCCAAAAAAAAAATAAAATTAACACAAACTAAAGAAACAACATTTTAATGTCGCACCTATTCTCAATAGTGGTGTTCTCTCTACCAATTAGACCGCACAAAAGTATGAATGCCTTCCTTAGGGCTTAGTTTTAAAGAGGTCATAGGTTCAATTTTTTTTAAAGGGGTTGAATTAACTTTGTCGAAAATTGAGAAATTTTCTCTCATAAGTGCTAATTTAACAACTAACATGTGCTAATCTAAAAAAAAAAACACGCCAATGTTGGAAAAATTCACAAAAAGAATTGTACCCGCCTCTTTATAATTACTTTTGATTTTCTATATTGATTTGTAATCCTCTCTGACTATTATGTTTATTATAATTAATTTTGATTTTCTATACTGATTTGTAATCCTCTTGGATGGCCTTCTTTGATTTTTAAGCTAAAATTTGATTATTAAAAAACCAAAACTAAAAATATTTATTTCCCAACCTTCTCAATAATAAAAAATTTCTAGTGTAATTATTTAAACTATTTGTAGTACCCCCCTCACTCACCCCTTCAAAGGCTCTCCAGAGTCCACCTCTTATTACACGGGGGGGGGATCATTGACCTAGCGGCTCATTTCCCTTGACGCCCTATGGCCTCTTATCTTATATGCCCTCCATACCATTACTTCCATTCACCCCGTTCACTAATACACTTGTAAGCTGCTTCTCTATCTTATTCAAGAATTAAGACGTGGATTAAGTTACGAGTACAAATTGCACCAAATGATCTCGCATTGACTCTCACATTAAAATAAGTAGTAATCACCTCTTAGAATTTAAAGAAAAAGAAAAAGAAAAAAAAAAAGTAACCAATGAGAGAGAGAGGGGGTCAAAGGGGGTGGGGGGAAAAGGGGGGATGAATCATTACTCCTATCTTATATGCCCTCCATACCATTACTTCCATTCACCCCGTTCACTAATACACTTGTAAGCTGCTTCTATATCTTATTCAAGAATTAAGACGTGGATTAAGTTATAAGCAGAAATTACATCAAATGATCTCGCATTGACTCTCACATTAAAATAAGTAATAATCACCTCTTAGAATTTATACTAAAACAATCCCTATGTTTATTGATGGGTAAGGCTTGTCCCCAATCCGATTTCGAACTAGACCATATTGTTAGGCCTCCGTAAGCCCACCACAGAGCCCCCATTTATGATCTGAACTGTTTAATGTGTAGAGCTCATCAAGTATTTCATTCCTACAAAGAATTACGTTAATCGGATATCAATAATTACTTGATCAGATCACATTTCTATCAAATGTGATCCGATCAGGTAACAATCGATATTCGATCAACAAAATTTTTTTGTAAGAATTAAATAGTCGACAAACCCTACACATTGAACAGTTCAAATTATCAATACAGGATTCGTGGTTGACTTGCAGACTCAACAATACGATCCAAACACAAGCCACACGCTTTATTGATTCAGGATTTGTTTGAGAATTGATTTTTAAACTTTCGATGATAAAAAAAAGTAATAGGATGAGTTGATTTTTTGAAATGATTTTTTAATTAAAATCTTGGGTAACACCATTTTAAACATGTTAAAAAATTGGCTCTACTGGCGCCACTTCAATCTTGTGGTTAGGGAAGTTCAGAAATAGGAACAGGGAGGAAGATCACCCAACAAGCTTCACTAATGAATTCAAGTTCATATAAAATTTCTGACAACAAATCAATTTAACAAATAGAATTACTAGGAATTCACAAATGCTTCTGCCAAATATTTCTGACAAATATGACCAACAAAAAAAAAAAAAGAAAAGAAAAAAAAAAGACAGCTTCGTGCTTTTGAAAACCATTCCAATTCCAAAAGCCCATTTCCCTAACTAAAGAAAAAAAAAAGACAGCTTCGTGCTTTTGAAAACCATTCCAATTCCAAAAGCCCATTTCCCTAACTAAAATGGAACTGTAATTTTCTTCTACAATCTTCAAAGCAAATCCCTTTTCCAGCAGCTGCCATGATGAATTTCCATTTCATGAAAAACATACTAAACAATTTTCTTCATAATCCTGAAAACTAGTATCCAATTGGCAAACTATTTACACAGTGAAAGAAAATTCATCAATTCACCATTTCATCAAATTCTCTTCCCTACCTACCTCGCCATTCCATGATCTTCCAAAACCCAAGGTCTGCTACGCCGCCTAGATAACCTACTGAAAACTGGACCAGAATGGCTCTGATTTATGCTAATTGATGGTGATCCAGATTCTGAACTAGAACTAGAATGTGATGATGAATGAGAAGAAGAAGACGACCTCAGCCTCCCAAAAAACGAGAACAGATTGCGAAAAGCCCTACCCAACCCACCACCACCAGTGCCCTCTCTCGATCTGCCTCTCCTCGACCCCCACACAATCCTCCTCGAACCACCACCACTATTATTGAATCCACCATCCATTTCTGTATACACAGCTGGAATGTTTCTCTCACCTGCTCTTCTTCCCCCTGAAAACCTACCCACCGCAAATCCACCACCAGGTAGTCTCCAAATTGTGAGCCCAACCGCCTCTTCTTCGGTTGGTGCTCGTGAGGGGCCTTCATTTTCGAGCTCGGACGCGTCGGAGGGGAGTTCGTGGCGGCAAACAGGGCATGAATTACGGAGAGAGAGCCAAGGGAGTATGCAATCCGAGTGGTATATGTGTTTACAAGGCATTTCACGAGCTTCAGATCCGAGAACGAAAGCTTCTTTACAGACGGCGCAGTGCGATTCGGAGCTGACGTGTCCGGCTACGATTTCGATCGTCGGCATCGATTCAACGGCGGATTTTGACGCCGGAGCCTGTTCGCGGCGGCCCAAACCGTTGATTTCGATCTGAGTCAATTGATCAAGCAATCGATCGAACCCTGACCCCATCAAAAACTCAGACATGGTCGCCGGGAGAGGTCGGAGGCCAGAACCGGCACCGTCGTCGTAGTACAACTCGAAGACGCGCGTTTCACCGCCATCGCTGCCGTCATCGGCCGGTCCGCGCAACACGATGACCGGATTGAAGGCCGAGCGATCGCGGTGGCTCCGTCGCGGACGGCGGAACCCTAAATTCGAGTTCCGATGGGAGTTGTTGGAGAACACGTACATCGCCGCCGGAGGGAAACTGCGGCGAGATTCAGGTGCCGGAGCAGCGTCCATCGACTCGACGAATCCACCATCGCAATAGGGACAAACGACGTTGTCGTCGTCGGCCGAAACCCTAACGAATTGAGAGCACCTGTAACACCAATACGAAGCCGTCGGAGGCATCTTCAAGCGACCTTGTTGAATCTGAGATTTCTCAAACAAATAGACACAACTCACCGGAAATTATGCAGAATCGACGGTGAAGATATGTAGATTAGAGAGAGAGAGAGAGGGTTTGATATAGAGAGAGAGAAGATGGGATGCGTTTTAAAGATGTTGAAAAGAGTGTTTTTGAACACGCGTGATGTGACGATGATGATGGAATTAACGGCGAAGGAGAGGGATATGGCGTGTTTGCTAATCGTCGGACGGCGAGCGATTATATTAACGGCGTTGATATTTGGCTTTGTTTGGTGTAATTTTATTTACAACAATGATTTAAACCACTACAAAATACATTATTAATAATATTAATGTATTGAGAATAGCAAAAAAAAAAAAGACAAGGCATAGAAAATGGGCGGGACTCACTGCCACATCATTAGTATTCCTCTTAGTGCTCCAAACCATTTTTCTTTTATTTATAGTGATATCAATTGATATATTAATTAATGTATCAGTATAGTTGTGACATTGTTTTTTTAAAATTATAACCCTACTTATTACAAAAATTTAAAATCTCTAAAATTATATAACATCATCCATTAATACATTAATTAATGTATATAACATTATTCATTTATTTAAATTGTTTTTAATTTATTTGTTTTATTCTAAAAGTATGTATCAACTATTTGTTACAACTCTCATTTATAACTTATTAAACATTTTAAATAAATTAAAAAAATTAATTTTCAAAAGTTGAGGAAAACCTTGTTTTAATTTTTACTCTTATATCACTTCCTCCGTCTTAAAATATTAATCTTTTATTTTATTTTTTATTATTTTAAAATATTAGTTTTTTTAAAAAAATTAAGTATGAAATAATATAAATTTCTTATTTTGTCATTCTTTTAAATTTATTAACAACTTAAAAATACAATTATTACATTAGTATTCTCCAAAAAATGTACTCTCAAGTGATAATTTTTTAAAAATGCAATAATTATATTATTAAAAAAAATTAAATTTCTCAAAAAAATCATTATTTTAAAATAGAAGGAGTATAAATTTTTAATGTATAATAAACTGTACTAAACAGAATTATAAAGTTTTCGAATGGGGTGTTGACGGCGTGAAAGTGGACCCATTGACCAGGTAAGCTTGGTGTGAACTCAGCGCGGAAGGCGGGGTTTACTGGAAGTTAAACAAACGGCGATTCAAATAGTCGTCAATTATTACGCGTACGTGGCGGAAGATTCCTGCCTAACGAGGCGGAGGCACCAAGAAAACAAACAAAACTGGTTTCTGTTTCCAATTGATGGTTCCTTTGGGAGAATTTTTTTAGCATGATTACTGTGTTTAGAAAAAAAAAATTTATTTTTAAATTTTTTTATAAGAGAAAAAATAAAATAAAATAAAATAAATAATTATAATTTAAATATAATATTTGATCTTATTAACTAATTATAATTTAAATATAATATTTAATCTTATTAACTTAATTAACTTATTTTGTCCTTTTATATATATATTTTTTAAGTCTCCACCCAAATTTAACCCACTTGCAGCTCACAGGAAACAAGTTTTTGGTTCGTTTTTGTTTTTGGTGATGTTTGGAAAGTGAAATTTTAGGCTAAAATCTACACCAAATAAATAAATAAAATAAAATAAAATAAGTTAAAATAATCAATAAGATAAAATATCATATTAAACTTATAATTATTTTACTTTTTCTCTCACAAACATCACATTTAAGTACAAAAAAATCTAATCATCTTTTCAAAAATAAATTTTTTAACCTACTATAAATAGTCAAAAACTAAAATAGTAACTTCCTAAACATCCACTTTTTTTTTGAACCAAAAAAAAAAATAGAGAAAATTATTTAAAAAAAATATGAGTTTGATTTTTGTAATAAAATAAATTTTATTTTTTAAATTTTATCAATTTAAATTTAAATTTTTTGATTTGTTTTCAATTTAAACCATTTAACTATTTTTATTAGGGAAAACTACATGCAAGCAGAAGTTGAAAAAAAAAAAAAAATACCAACACATGGATAGGTTCATTTCATTTACACCCCTCATGTATTTGTAATTTTTTGGGTAAACTACACTGACATCCCCTGAGATTTATGTTTATTATAGTTCTCCTTTTACCTTTTGAAAATTACATCTCCCCCCTGAGGTTTAAAGTTTAATTACAGATTCCCCCTCAGTAATTTAATTTTTGTAATACCAATTTTGCTCTCACTAAGTAAATTACATTGACACCCCTCACATTTTAGAAATTACAATTCCCTCCTTAAGGTTTAAAGTATCATTACCAATTGTTTCCTCGGTTAGTATTAGTTGGAAAAAAAATTAATTGGAAAAAAAATTAATTGAAAAAAAAAATTTATTGAAAAAAAATTTGTTAGTAAAATTTTTAAATTTCTATTTAAAAACTAACGTAAACTCATTTTTTGAATTTACGTTTTTTTCTCAAATTTACAAACTGAGACAACAATTTATAAACCAAAAAAATTATCAAACGAGTTTTTATGACATTTTAAATTTTTTTTGGTAAATTTAAATTAAAAACTGAAAACGAAATGGTTACCAAACAGGTTTCAGGTGGTAAAAATGTCGTACAATTAACAAATAATTAAATAAGTTACCAACGTAAGAAATGACTGATCAAAAAATTCTTAGGCTATGCATGGTTTGATTTTTAGAATTTTTTTTAAAAAATTAAAAATTAATTTGGTTAAGAAATAAAAAAATAAAAAATAATTATCATTTTTATATAATTTTTATCTTTCAAGTGGTTTTTAACAAATTAAATTGAAACAGCCATACGTATGTATATAACCTACCCAATAGTTAAAATGTTAAAATGATAATTATTTTTTACCCTTAAATGATAATTATTTCTTATTTTTTATTTCTCAACCAAATTAATTTTTAATTTTTTTTAAAAAAATTCTAAAAATCAAACCATACATAACCTAAGAATCTTTTGATAAGTCATTTCTTACGCTGGTAACTTATTTAATTGTTTGTTAATTTTACGACATTTTTACCATCTGAGGCATGTTTGGTAACCATTTCATTTTCAGTTTTCAATTTATATTTACAAAAATTTTAAAACCTGTCATAAAAACTTGTTTGATAATTTTTTTAGTTTATAAGTGGTTGTCTCAGTTTGTAAATTTGAGGAAAAAACGTAAATTCAAAAAATAAGTTTATGTTGATTTTTAAACAAAAATTTAAAAATTTTACTAACAAATTTTTTTTTCAAATAATTTGTTTTCTAATTAATTTTTTTTTCAATGAATTTCTTTTTCCAACTAATACTAATCGAGGGGGCAATTGGTAATGCTACTTTAAACCTTGGGGAGGGGATTGTAATTTCTAAAATGTGAGGAGTGTCAATGTAATTTACCCAATGAAGGCAAAATTGGTATTTAAAAAAATCAAATTGCTGAAGGGGGAATCTGTAATGCAACTTTAAACCTCAAGGGGAGAGATGTAATTTCCAAAAGGTGAGGGAGGAAAGTGTAATAAATATAAACCTCAGAGGGAGTCAGTATAATTTATCCTAATTTTTTTTTTTCCCAATTCTCACCTTCATGTAATTCTCCCCTTTTACTGAGTCAAAGAGCAAATTGGGAACGTGGTAAAAAGCCAATTTTTTGACTTTTTACCAAGTTCTCCTAAAAAAAGTCATCAAAAAAGTCAGCTTTTTCATCAAAAAAATCACCAAAAAAGTTCAAAAAGCTAAAAAATCAACTTTTTACCTTCTCAAAACACCTAAATTTTTTTATGTTTTAATCGTTATGCTCAATATACATATATATATAATATCTAGAGGATTGAGATGTACTAGAGTTGGTTGAAACAGAGAGTATTGGCTTCCTCCCTACTAAATTAGAGGTAATAATATTTGAGTGAGGCATGTCTCTTTCTCTTTCTTTAAGTTACATATGTGTGTGAGTGATTTTCCGATCACACCGCCCAACTCAGTATTCAGCTGGAGAACACTGGCAGAATAAATGACACTTGGCTAACCTGCAACAGAAAGAGAAGATTTCGGCGGCGGTTCGTCCACCCGGGGGCACTCCGACGATCAAGTCAGTATATCTCTCAAAGATAATCAATAGTGCAAATCTCACTGTTCAGAATATGAAATTGCGTACCTTAGACCCACGGGGGTGCCTCCCTTTTATAGCTAACTCAATCCTTGTCCCAACAGGAGCCTAGCTCTAATGGACTTAGGATTACTATCAATCTTGGACTCCTAATAGGATTAGGATAAACTCCCAAAGAGTCTTATCCTTTTCCAACTGTAGTCTTCCCCTTTTCTAGGACTCTTGTGCCTTATCCGCTTATCTCGGATTCTGATATCTTCAGAGATAACCTCGGCTTCGCCGAGATAACCTCGGCGTCATGACCAGGACACGTGGCACCTTGGCTGACACATCGGCGTCACCTTAGCCACGTGTTGGTACTCAAAAAATATATCCCCACAATATGCATAAATTAGAGAACCTTTGAAATTGTTACATTGATTAGCGAAGTGGATAGGCAACACCCTCAGGAGCAGATTCGGAAGCTTTTGAATCAGGATTAGTGTTGTGAGGTCTACCATGTTCCTTGTGATGTGAATGTCTGTGTGGATGAGTTAGCAAAAGAGGTGTTGCGGTCGGGACACATTAATCAATTGTTGTGGAGTGGTCCAGCAGAGTTGGGCCGATTTTTATGGCAAGATAGGCAGCATATTGGGGTTGTCAATTCTTCTGTTACTTGAGTTTCTTTTTCTATTCTATCTTTTGCTTTCCTTTCTTGGGTTTTGGCTTCCATCCCACCTAGAGCTGTAAACGAAACAAACCGAGTCGAGTTTTGTTGAGCTTGAATTTGGCTCGTTTACTTATCGAGTTTGTTTATTGAGCTCAAGCTCGACTCAATAAGAAACTAGGCTCAATAAAAAACTGTGTTCGAGCTCGGCTCGGCTTGGCTCGTTAATATTAATAAAACTCGATCTCGGCTCGGCTCGATAGTTTTTTTTAAAATATTATTTAATATATAAATAATGTATTAATACTATTATTTAATATATAAATAATATATTTATTACATAACTAAAATAACGATAAACGAACCGAGCTTGACGAGCCGAGCTTATTCAAGCTCGAGCTCGGCTCATTTACTAAATGAGTCTAATATTCGAGTTCGAACTCGGCTCGTCCGAGCTGAACTTGTTCATGAACATCTCGGTTCATTTGCAGTCCTAATCGTACCAAAAAAAAAAGGAAAAAAAGAAGAAGGAAGACTAGTGGAATAAGATACAGCCGATCTTCCAAAATCGGGATTTTTTTCTGGATTGAAACGAGCTTGAAAAGGGGTTGCATTCTTCTTTATTTGTTTAGAGTTGGGCCAATTTTTATGGCAAGATAGGCAGCATGTTGGGGTTGTCAATTCTTCTGTTACTTGAGTTTCTTTTTCTATTCCATCTTTTGCTTTCCTTACTTGGGTTTTGGCTTCCATCCTACCGAGAGCTGTAAACAAAACAAACCGAGTCGAGTTTTGTTGAGCTCGAATTTGGCTCGTTTACTTATCAAGTTTGTTTATTGAGCTCAAGCTCAGCTCAATAAGAAACTAGGCTCAATAAAAAACTGGGCTTGAGCTAATAAAACTCGATCTTGGCTCGACTCGGCTCGGCTCGATAATTTTTTTTAAAATATTATTTAATATATAAATAATATATTTATTATATAACTAAAATAAAAATAAACGAGCCGAGCTTGACGAGTCGAGCTTATACGAGCTCAAGCTCAGCTCCTTTACTAAACTAGCCTAATAATCGAGCTTGAACTCGAGCTCGAGAACGAGCTGATCTGAACTTGTTCATAAACATTTCGGTTCATTTGCAGCCCTAATCGCACCCAAAAAAAAATGAAAAGAAGAAGAAGGAAGATTAGTGGAATAAGATACAGCCGATCTTCCAAAATCGGGATTTTTTTTTCTAGATTGTAACGAGCTTGAAAAGGGGTTGCATTCTTCTTTATCTGTTTAGTTTTTCTTCATTTATTATTCCATTCATCCATGCTGATGTATTCATTATATTCATTGTACAAATTAAGATTTTAGAGATAAAATTTAGTAATAAAATCATCTTTTAAGAACAAAATATTTTTTGTTGTCAAAAGTATCATTATTATATTTGTAGTAACAAAATTAGGCATTTAGTGATGAATTACTATTCTTTGGGAGGGATTGGGGCCGGGGGCTGTTGCACGACCAATAGAGTCTTTTCAGGACTCGTTCCGATGATTCGAACCATTCATTTTTTTAAAGATATCGAGTAGAACATACTTGCAAAAATTCAATTTAATTGGACTTCGATATCTCTTTCATTAAGACATATTTGTATCTAAAAAATTAAATAGTAAATTTAATTTTAGGTATAAATTTGAATACAAACATGACTTGATGAAAGAGATACTGATATTCGATTAACTTAAATTTTTTCAAGTGTATTCTGCTCGATATCTTCTAAAAATTGTACGGTTTGGATCACCGGAATGAGGCCCAGAGAAGGCCCCATTGGCTGTGCAACAATCACATGCGCAACAGTCTCCCCAAGCTCTCTTTGGGATCACAATTTTTGCTCAAAAAATAAATTTTTTTGGGACCAAATTATTTTGTCCCTAAAAAGTGCATTTATGAGCGACATTTTCAAAATTTTATCGCTAGAATTCTTTTTCTTTTACTTTTCAGGACAACCTTTTAGTGACTATTTATACGACGATAGGAATTTGATTCCCAAATATTTTTTGTAATAAAATTTTCACTTTTAAGAACAAAAAAATTTAGTTCATAAAATTATTATTTGTTATAGTGATTTATCTGAGGTAATTTATTAGAATGAATGTGAAATTTGTGTCCTTACCCTTAGAGCATCTCCAACGGTAATAGGTATTTTACTTATCTAAACATTACTATAAAGTATTTGTTTTACTTTGTCTATCATCTGTTTCATGTTTCTACTCCAATCATGCTCTTTATTTTAGCTATTCATCTAAATATTAGTAACTTTATAGAATGTCACATCAGCAACAAAAATAGAGAGAAATAAACCTAATGATTAAATACATTTTGCCTAGTCTTTGAAGGTTAGCTACATGTAACAATGAATGTAAATTGAGTTAAAATATCTAATCATATGGCTAGTGTATTAGGCCTCGTTTGGGAATAGGTTATCTTGGTAATTTTTTGGCTTTTTACGAAAAAATCTGAAAAAAAGTAGAAAGAATGATGTGACAACTTATAGTAATTTTTTGACTTTTTGCCTAAAACAGTTACTCCCCAAACGAGGCCTTAGAGTTGAAAAAAGTGAGTTATACTAGATATTTTGACTAACTAGCATTATATGGCTGGTGGGTTAGAAATGCTCTTACAATAGTAAATAAATAATGATTCCAATTATAATTTATTTTTTTTTAGCAACATGTGAGAAAGAACATTTTGATAGAATGACCATTTTATTTTATTTCAGTCCGATAAATTAAATAATAGTTTATTATTATTATTATTATTATTTTTTTGAACATCTCCAATCTAAAAATAAATTTGAAAGGTATATATTGTTACATTACCCTTTTAAAAATCAATAAAATAAACACAAATTGAAGCATGCCGCGAGGCAATTATATTTTTATCGTTTTTTATTTATTTATTTATTTTATCAATTTATTTGATACATAGATCATCTTGTTGCACTTCATCCCTCCACAATAGCCGTTAAGTTGTCAAAGAGTAGTGAACCTACAGTTGTTTGTTTGTTTGTGTTTTTTTTGGAGCGAAGTGAACATAGAGCTCAAACAATGAACTTGTTTTTGTAAAAAAGAAACAGATTCAGAAAATTGACATCATATCTTGATTATGAAAGCAACATGTAAAATAATACCATATAGACATCACTACAAAAAATTCGCTTTTTTGCGACGGTAAAATACCGTCGCCAATACCAAATAAGCCGTCTCAAATGCTTTTTTGCGACGGTGAATAGCTTTTAGCGACGGTACTAGGGGGGTCGCAAAAAAAGGGATAGCTAAAGGTCTTTAGCGACAGTAAACACCGTCGCAAAAATATTGGCGACGGCAAAAATGCCTTTTAGCGATGGCAAAATACTGTCACAATTAATGTGTAAAAATCTGAAATTTTTGAGACGGCACTAAAATACCGTCGCTAATATGGTTATTTGCGACGGGAAAATACCGTCGCAAAAGGGTTTATTTGAGACGGTAAAAAATACCGTCGCTAAAACTGGTTATTTGCGACGGGTTTAATACCGTCGTTAATACTATTATTTGCGACAGAAAAGTGTGCTGTCTCTAAAAATATTATTTGTGACGGTGAAAGTACCGTCGCTAAAGGCCTTTTGTTCATATTGCCAATATCATTGGCAACGGCTACGCTACCGTCGCAAAAACCTGGTTCTAACAAAAAAATGCAGTTTTAAAATTATTAAAAATATGCAAATTACCTGTATTAAATAAAAATAACTAAAAAAAATCGATAACTACATAATAATATAAAAATTCCTATATATAAATAAAATTTCATCCATAATTAAAGTACTCTTCCATTCATAACAACACATCATCAAAATTATCCAACCACATAATTTTGCATAATACATACATAATGTTGTTCACAAATCTAAATAACATAAATCAAAAATAAAAGTTTTCTTCATAATTCTTCCGTGGGTTAAAAAAACAAAAGTTCGTCGCAATCTTCACACGGCTGCATTCCACAAGAAGCAAACTGCTACTCAGGAAATATCTGAAAATAAAAAATAAAAATAATTAATGACAATATAATTATGTATTAATATTTTAATTACAAAAAAAACATAAAAAATTATTTATTATATAATTACAAAGATAGTTAAGTAAATAATTTTGGCTAGATAGAAATCCGACCCTAACTCCCAAACCAGAAACCCGATTCGAGTCTCATCTTCTCCCACAAGTCTCTCGTGCCTAGGCGGGCGTGTGTGCCAAGTTTCGTATCAATCCGACCCCGTTTGGTGATTTTGGAACGTTAACACTTCGAATTCAAGTTTCTTAAGGAACTAGTTTGCCTAAACCGAAATATGGCTCTAACTCCCAAACCGGGAAACCGATTAGAGTCCCGTCTTCTCCCACAAGTCACTCGTGCTTAGGCGGTCATGTGTGCCAAGTTTCAGTTCCGTGCCAAATCTGACCCCGTTGGTGATTTTGGAACGTTAACACTTCGATTTCAAGTTTCTTAAGGAATTAGTTTGCCTAGAGTGAAATCCGTCTCTAATTCCTAATCCGAGAACCCGATTGGAATCCCGTCTTCACCCACAAGTCTCTCGTGCCTAGGTAGTCGTTGTGTGCCAAGTTTCGTGCAAATCCGACCCCATTTGGTGATTTTGGGGTGTCAACACCTCGAATTTAAGTTTCTTAAGGAACAGTTTGCCTAAACGAAATATGGCTCTAACTCCCAACCGGAAACCGATTGGAGTCCATCTTCTCCCACAAGTCTTCTCGTACCTAGGCGTCGTGTGTGGCCAAGGTTTCGTCCCAATCCGACCCATTGGTTATTTTGGGGTGTCAAACACTTGAATTTAAGTTTCTTAAGGACTAGTTTGCCTAAACCGAATATGGCTCTAACTTCCAAACTGGGAACCGATTGGAGTCCGCTTCTCCCACAAGTCTCTCGTGCCTAAAGTGGATGGCCAGCTTGCGTGCATAGTGTCCAAGTGTTTCGTGCCAATCCGACCCATTTGGTGATTTTGGGGTGTCAACCCTCGAATTTAAGTTTCTTAAGGAACTAGTTTGCCTAAACCGAATATGGCTCTAACTCCCAAACCGGGAACCGCATTGGAGTCCCGTCTTCTTCCACAAGTCTCTCGTGGCTAGGTGGTCGTGTGTGCCAAGTTTCGTGCCAATCCGACCCCATTTGGTGATTTTGGGGGTGTCAACACCATCGAATTTAAGTTCTTAGAACTAGTTTGCCTAAACCGAAATAATGGCTCTAACTCCCAAATCGGGAACCGATTGGAGTCCCGTCTTCCTCCAAGACAAGTCTCTCGTGCCTAGGCGGTCGTTCGTGTGCCAAGTTTCCGTGCCAATCCGACCCATTTGGGTGATTTGGAGTGTCCAACACCTCGAATTTAAGTTTCTTAAGAACTAGTTTGCCGAAACGAATATGGCTCTAACTTCCAAACCGGGAACCGATTGGAGTCCCGTCTTCTCCCACAAGTCTCTCGTGCTAGGCGGTGTGTGTGCCAAGTTTCGTGCCAATCCGACCCATTTAGTGATTTTGGGGTGTAACAACCACCTATCGATTTAAGTTTCTTAAGGAACTAGTTTTGCCTAACCGAAATATGGCTCTAACTCCCAAACCGGGAAACCGATTGGGAGTCCGTCTTCTCACAAGTCTCTCGTGCCTAGGCGGTCGTGTGTGCCAGATTTGGCCAATTACGACACCACCCCATTTGGTGATTTTTTGGGTGTCAACACTCGAATTTAAGTTTTTAAAGAACTATTTTGTTTGCCTAAACCTCCGGAAATATGGCTGTCTTCCTTTAACTCCCAAACCGGAACGATTGGAGTCCCGTTTCTCCACAAGTCTCTCGTGCTAGGCGGTCGTGTGTGCCAAGTTTCGTGCCAATCGCGACCATTTGGTGATTTTTGGGTGTCAACACCTCGATTTAAGTTTCTTAAGGAACTAGTTTGCCGTAAACCGAAATATAGCTCTAACTCCAACGGGAACCCGATGAGTCCGTCTTCTCCACAAGTCTCTCGTGCTAGGTGGTCGTGTGTGCCAAGTTTCGTGCCAATCCGACCCATTTGGTGATTTTTGGGGTGTCAACACCTCGAATTTAAGTTTCTTAAGGACTAAGTTTGCTAACCGAAATATGGTCTAACTCCAAACCGGGAAATCGATTGGAGTCTCGTCTCTCCCAAGTCTCTCGTGCCTAGGCGGTCGTGTGTGCCAAGTTTCGTGCATCCGACCCATTTGGTGATTTTGGGTGTCAACACTCGAAATTTAAGTTTCTTAAAGAACTAGTTTGGCCTAAACCAGAATATGC
>NW_021027421.1:375974-413264 GCF_004153795.1 Camellia sinensis
TGACTTCTCGACTACCATCAAATGATACTTTATCCTTCCGGAATTTATGGCCAGTAGGTAAAAATCTGCGATGACCCAAGTATGATTGTTTCCTACTATGCTTCAACCAACACGATTTCCCCTTCTGCGGCTTCCCTCACCCAACCAACTTCTTCATCACGAAGCATTATATTTTCTTCCAATTGTTGGCTCATATATGGCTCAATTTGTGGATCAGTCGAACTCATATCAAATAAACCTCTTTGAGACATCTTCACCGCCACTTGCCGGTCTGGTTGTAACGGGTCTGCAACATACTAAACTTGCTCTGCTTGGGATGCCAAGATGAAAGGTTCATTAGCAATTCTATCATCTCGATACAACAAATGATTGAAGTTGACTAACGTGAAATTGAAGACATCTTGTATCTTCCCGTGAATGTTGTCAATCCAATCACACTTAAACAACACCCGACAATCCTCAGGTAGCATAGAGAGTTGGCCATTAAACTCATCCTGTATTGAATAAGAGATACAAGTATATGCCAAATTAAGATGGTTGACACAAAAAATAAAAAATAAACTTTACATACAATCAAAGGTCTTTGGAAACTACCAAGGTGTGGATAACCTCTGGGTCTTCTGCTCTACGTGTCATAAGCCAAACATTCATCTTATTAGTAGATTCCCCCCTTATTGGTCATCTACATTTTTTTAGAAATATGAAAATTAGAATCCAAATAATTTGTAAATATACAATGTTTATTTATATACAAAAATAAAACAGTAAAATATAAACCTCGTGCCGTATCTGAGCGAAAGTAGTACGCCCTGTGGTATGAGCTATGCCGTGAGCTCGCCGATTTTTAGCGTTCCTAGTTGCAATTTTCTATAATAGGTTCAACAAATGTAAGTATATAAATATGATTTGTATGTTTACATATCATACATATAACTTATTTGTATACCTCAGCATCGGAAGTACGCCAATACTCCACAAGTTCTTCCCACTGGCTTTGCACAATGTGCAAAGGAACATCATCCTTCAGATTAGGATCATAACTTCTAGGCTTGAAATACTTAGCCTTAATCTTATTCTTGTGATCCTTCCATATGCTGTTACAGTTTTTCATGCAGATTGGCTTTTACTCCTCTGGACATATATTCAAATTGTCCTATAAAACACAATTTCAAGGTTTAAATAATAATAACACAATTTTGGAATTTAAATTTTTGGACAAAAATATACTTTTACCTTCACATCCTTCCAGATAGCATCAAGAATATCATCAGGCACAGTGTTCCAGTCAAGAAAAGTAAGAGGAACAATGTTACCATTTCGCACAATAATGCCAAGTTGAGTAGTTAACTTAGACACGTTATCCCCTATTGGACAGTAATTTTCATCAAATTGTATGTCCAATTTGGTACCGGTACCCCACTCCCTAATGCCCTTGGCACATCCTCTACCACGCCTACTCGAGGTTAATGAAGAACTAACATGACCTGTGAAATACAATAAGAATAAACAATATGCAATGATAATAAACAAATGCAAATTTAAATAATGTCAATACAAATCAATTTCTTATACCTGAGTGAGGCTGTGAAGAAGTCGAAGGATTTGAAAAATACAATGAAAATAAACAAGTTATATGTAATGAGAACAAATAAATATATATTTAAATAATTTTCATACAAATCAAAGCAAATTTATATACCTGCGGATGGCTCATAAGCCGATGACTCTAGTCGGGATGATAGCTGTTGCGGTGCCACTAATGGTGGACACACCGATGGTAGGCCTAGAGGCTAAGTAGCTGATAGCTGGTGTGGTGCCACTGATGGGGGTCGATGCGGTGGCACTAATGGCCCCTCTGATGGTACTCGCTGTGATGCCTCCTCTAATGGTAGTGCCACTGATGGTGGACGCAGCAATGGTAGGCATGGTGGCCGAGTAGATGATAGCTGCTGTGGTGCCACTAATGTTGGTCAATGCGGTGGCACTAATGGTGCTCGCTGTGATGCCTCCTCTGATGGTAGTGCCACTGATGGTGGACGCACCAATGGTATCCACTGATTAAGCACCTTCAAATGTAGAAGCCGAACAATGAATGACAAAGATGTGAACTTCTGACAACCCGGATACAATTCACTTTGTGCATCTTGAAGAAGTTTGAAATAGTTTGCAGTCTCTGCATTTGGACCGAGCTGGGGTTCAGATGCATGGGGATTAGTGCTCTGTGCTTCATTACCGTCAACACTTGTACCGGCATGTGGATTTCCCACAGCCCCTTGTATCATTCCAACCATATCGTCGCCAATGTCTAAATTAGCCAATGTTTCATTCCCTCGATTAGCATGCAGAAATACGTAAGATTCCCCATGATTAATCCAATGTTTGTACTTTTTAAAAAAACCATTCAAAATCAGATGCTTTCGTACACCCTCTCGCACAAGATGGTATCGATTCTCACATTTTCTACACGGACAACTAATCATCGAACCTTCAACCCTATTGGTGTAGGCAAACACAAGGAATTGATCAATCCCATTAATGTATTCCCTCGACATCCTATTTGGCAAATCAATCCAACTCTTATCCATCATCTGTACTTCTCTTATATGTGTTTCCCACTATTAATTTGCTTCAGGCAAACTTACTGGGAGATATACATCTCACATACAAAACAAATATGCCCTAGAAAAAAATATAATTACAACAAATGTAAGAGTCATAATGAGATGTAAGGGTAAAAATATAATTACAAGACATAATATCAGATATTAATTATCGTAAGAGAAGAGGGGATTGGTAGGCTTCAAATCCCGATACTTGGTTCAAAAAAATCCAAGCATCATTTTAGTAAGATGAAGGATCTTAACTTCTCCCCCTTTGATCTTCACCAAACATAAAAAGAATATATATATATAGGGGGAGGGAAAGGGATAAAAGATTATATTCCTCCTACTAGTTCTTCAGCAGAAGTGAATACTCAACTTGCCTTTGGAACAACAGTGAGACAGGGAACTTTTCCCCAACCCCCAAAACATAAAAAAATAGAAAACCCCCGAGTACCCCCTGCCAATGGAAGCAAGAAACTTGAGTAAAATTTTTCCTTAAGGCATGTAGCATTAGGGTTTCAAACTAAAATGTAAGTCAAACATTCACTCCCTAAACTCAAGCAACTTGAGAAACTTCAAAAACTATAACATCCAACATAAAATCTGTAAATTAATTCATATGTTCTGTATGTCTAATTTAAGTAAGAAGCAAAACTAAAAGGAAATTTTATATCTGAACCTCCTTATTTTCTATCTTCAATACAAGTAATAGAAATTAGAATTGGAAATCTGTAATCATGTAAGAAGCAAAACTAAAAGGAAATTTTTGACAGATTCTAATGGGTGGACAAATCACGCAAAGAAAACATAAAAAATGGGAAAGATTACCACAGAAGCAGCAGCAAATGGAGGTGAAAGTCCAATGTCATAAACAGTAACAAGTGCAGTTCCCAACCCTTTAGGAGCCAGTACTGACTGCGAGCATTGTAAACCTGATGGTGGCTGAATCACTTCTACAACTTGGGAATTATTAACAACAGCATCCACAAAACAGCTTCCTCCAGTGATTGAGAGATTTAGCTGGAAAAGAAAAAAGCATCTCATATGAGAAGCCCAAGTATTGGGTGATAAAACCAAAATGTGCCGATGTCTTTTTATAGTTGAACAGCATTGGACATCTAAAACTTATCTTTTCAGAAACACCAAAAAGTATGTGTATTTTAATACTGGAACTCCAAAGTAAAACGGATAGTCTTCATAACTTGTTAAGTTTAAAATTCATCTAAAGATGTTAAAGAGATCTTGTTGATAGCTTTTTATCTTGACATTGCACACATCTAGTGTACAGAGGTTGTGGCCCCCTTTGGCTTCTTTAATGGATTCTTCCTTTGCTTATCCAAAAATTAAAAAGTCATCTAACTTATTAAATAACTAATTGATGAATGAAACATCCAATATATAAGTGGTTCATAATGTTTACTTTTGAACAGTTGTCCCTACTCTTTGGAAACTAAAAAACATAGAATATAGGAGCCACTGTTTGGTCACATCATAGAATATCATTTTATTAAGTGCAAAACTTGAGGACAACCACTTCAACTTACTAGAGGAAAATTTACGGAAGGTATTCTGAATATAGTTTTTATCCAGCATCAATTTTTTTTTTTTTATTAGCTTTATCGGATCAATTTGAACATCTTTAGCACAATTAGGTTTAAATATGCTCATCATCATGCGAAATATGTTCAACTGATTATCTTTTGAATACTGAACTGAACTGTTTACTGAACTGGTATTACTGAATGAATGTATGTCCTTTATTTCTGAACTGTACTGTGGCATCCTTAGTACCTACGGTTTACTGTATTGTTACTGTTACAGAGATCTCTGTCGGTTTCCTTGTGGAACCACTACTGTTTACTGACTGATGGTCATCATTACTGTTCGGTCTTTTAAGACCTACTGTTACTGTTATGCTAATGGATGTACCACATATGACTGTTTACTGTACTGAACAACTGAATGACTGATTGAAATGAACTGTTTTCATACTGTAAGGACATTCATTCTTAACCTCTTTACGCATTATGTTATTCACTGGGCTTTAGCTCACGGCTCATATATATATGTAAGTGTACAGGCACCAGACCGCGGCTAGGAGCGTCAGGATTCCTCCAGTTTTGTCAAGCCAGCCTATGTGCCTCACTGCGAGGTTCCGAGCCTAACCGTTAAGGCTTAGGGGTATTTTAGATTTTCCCCTTCTGTACTGTCTTACCGTTCTGTATAGACTGTCAACTGTTTACTGTACTGCTAACAGGGATTAAGTCCATGTACTGTGTGATTGTAAATGTTGTGCATACTGTTCTATACTGTTTATGTATAAATGTATGAGAAGTCCTTTTGCATACAGACTGTCACAGCTCATTAGGCACTGTTTATTTACTGTATTGGCTTCCGCCAGGCCCTGTACTCTGTTTCACTGTACTACTGTCCTGCAGGCCTTCGGTAATCTCGGATTACTGACCGGTTACGGTGCTAAACCCATAGGGCCGGGTTTGGGCTGTGACAATAATACTAAGGGGGGATTGCAATGCAATGGACTGTTAGTCCTGAGATGAATAGACTTGAAATGATATGTATTTGACTATTAGTCCGACTTTATTTTCTAACAAAACGAAAGACTAGTAAATCTATTAGACATGGAGTCCAATCCCATGAAACAAAGGCCCCTGTAATTGGTAAAGCTTATTGATTAACTTCCACCAAAGGCACCATGAACCAAGAGTCAGTATTGGACTGGCAAAGCAAAGCCAAATATGTGAGAGCTTATATGTTTTCTTAAGCAAAACCAGCAATCACACATGCCCTAGTTGGAATCTCATTTTATAGATAATTTATAAGAATTTCAACTAGGCTAACAAGACCACGCCATCTGATCACATACTTTAATTACTAACACACGCATGCATTTTTGCACCCAATTAGGAAAGTACAGTTGAAATTAAATTGAAAAATTTGTTAACCCTCGTTCTTGCCTCGTCACTCGTTCACAGTCTTGCCTCGTCACTCGTCGTTCGCAGTCGTTTCGTGAGAGCTTATATGTTTTCTTAAGCAAAACCAGCAATCACACATGCCCTAGTTGGAATCTCATTTTATAGATAATTTATAAGAATTTCAACTAGGCTAACAAGACCACGCCATCTGATTGCATACTTTAATTACTAACACACGCATGCATTTTTGCACCCAATTAGGAAAGTACAGTTGAAATTGAATTGAAAAATTTGTTAACCCTCGTTCTTGCCTCGTCACTCGTTCACAGTCTTGCCCCGTCACTCGTCGTTCGCAGTCGTTCACCTTCGTTCTTGCCTCGTCACTCGTCGTTCACAATCGTTTGTCACTCGTCGTTCACAGTCGCTGCCTGTCACTCCGGCGAAGGCCGTCGTTCACCCTCGTCAATCTGCGAATGCCGTCGTTCACCCTCCTTCACCACGGCACTGAACGATTTTCATTTCAGGATTTTGGGGATTCTGGGATTCAGATTTTGGGGGTTTTGGTTTGGAGAGTTTAGGGATTTTGATTTGGGGGTTTTGGTTGGGTGAGTTTAGGGATTGGGATTTTGGGGATTTTAGGATGACCGCGAATGGAAGAAATCCCTGCGAATGTGTGTTTTTTTTTTTGCGACGGAATATATACCACCGTCGCAAATGATACTTGATTAACAAATTAAAACGACGTCGTTTTACAAAAAATTTTTTTGCGACGGGCTTATACCGTTACAAATGGTCCACCATTTGCGACCACAACTCTTTACCGTCGCTAAATAATACTTTTTGCGACGGTATATGTGCGTCGCAAATGCTCCTGCATTTTTCGGTGAAATGTATTAGCGACGTAGGCAAACCCCGTCGCAAAAGGCCATTTTCATCGATGGTACATAAACGCCGTCGCAAAACCACTTTTTGGCGACGGCAACTACACTGCGTCGCAAAAACTCATTTTTTGCGACAACAGGTTCCCCGTCGCAAAAGCCTCCGTGTTATATAACAGATTTTCTTGTAGTGCATTTAGAAAATCAAAACAAAGAAAAAAAGTATGAAGAGAGTTAGTTAATCAACGCATACAGCGCCAAGGTACAAATTATGATATTCGCAAACAATCCACAATGTCGTAGCAAATGGAATATCGGGTCCATATTGGATGGTTAAAATTTATAGAAGATAGTAATGACATGTGTAAAACAGTATGAAAGCTGAGAGGAAAAATCTCAAGAAGGGAAAGAACTGATCATTTTGTTTAAGAGAAAAAAAATAAAAAAATAAAAAAATCATGTGTTTGGTTTGTATTATTATTATTTTTATATATTTCATTTTTTTACAGTCACTCCACGTCGCCTAAATTACACAATGTGAAATGACAATCCCAATTTTTTTTTTTTATAGAAAAATTATTGTCACGACCTAAACCCATCCCTATAGGTTTAGCGTCGTAATCGGTCAGTAATCCGTAGATTACCTACTGTCTCAAAGACAAAATTTTAAAATATTTAATGAAAATATTGGGGTTAAAGCGGAAGCAAAACAAAAATAATAATGTCCATTGAGCTATGTGTACATAATCAACTGCAGTAATTAAAACATTCTTAACACATTTTTATATATACATGTAGGAAGACATATTTTATATCTCCCACACTACATGAAGGACTTTTAACAAAATACAAAGATTAACCAAGGCTTGAAAAAATAAAACAAAGCCTCTACACAGAGACACTTCTTGGATGGCTTAACAAGGAGGTGGACTCCGGGCAGACTCTAATGTTGATCCTCTAATTGTTCATCTACACATATATATGAAGAGTGAGCTAACGCTTAGTGAATAATACCAAAATAAAGAGATCATATGAATGAAATTCTTAATTAAATAATTCATATTTATACATAACACATGTAAATCCAAATCAAAACGACTAAGTCCAATCCATCATGTTCAAGGCGTATTAGAGGGGAAAAATGGCCTTGGGTCCAAAATACTAATTCATACAGAATGGCCTCGGGTCCAAAACACTTGTCCAATAATATTACAAAACGGCCTCGAGCCCAATCATAGCACGGAACAGCCTCGGGCCCAATCACATTACAGAATGACCTCAAGTCCATCATTTCCATATTTATATCTATGCGCATATTCATATTCGTGATCATGATCACATTCGTATTCAGACAGCCTTAGGCCCATTTTATATCCTTGTCAAACACATCAAACGGCCTTAGGCCCATTTCATATACATATAGAACAACCTTTGGTCCTTGTAATCAAATATATAGAACGACCTTTAGGCCCATTTCATATTCATTCAGAACAACCTAGTCCATGTAATCAAATATATAGAACGACCTTTAGGCCCATTTCATATTCATTCAGAACGACCTTTGGTTCATTCAGAACGACCTTTGGTCCATTCAGATGATTTCATACTTATCAATTTCATTACAGATTCTTGCACAATCAGACGAATAGAATGCTCATTCGTAATTCAAATTCACAAATCCAGAAAGCTTACACACGAGTAGTATTTTAAAAAAAATGGCATATATGAACATATCTTTACTAAAGTATTACTCATAGTGTTCAGATGCCTGGTTCACCCTTGTTGTTCACCCTATACAATTTGTGATGACCCCGACCTCCGAACTATTATATTATATCATTTCAATAAGCTTAATTACATGATTGTGTGTTTAATTGTGTGATTACAAGCTTAATTTTGTAATTATATGTTATTACATGGAATATCTGTTCAAATTGGCAACTTAGAGACATAAATTAAGAGCCTAGATAGCTTTAGAAACTAAAATCGATTAGCTTAATAGACTAATTAGAATATTTAAAATTTTATGGCAACTTTAATTAAAAATTGATTTGGATTAAAATACTTAGAATAAAATGATTGAATTAATTAGAATTGAACCCAATTAGTTGGTATTAATCAATCTTGATTGTTCTAAACTAATCTATACCTATACATAGCCTAATTAAGTCTTGAGCTCATATGATATACAACTCTTGGCTGAAAATTGAGAGAGAAAAAAGAAGAGCTCAACACTTTACAGAGAGAAAGAAGAGATTTGAAGAGAATTGCTAGAGATTTGATGAATTAAGCTAGGCCAACACTTGTATTCAACACTAGGTAAGAAATCTATCTTTAATTCTTAGAAATATTGCATGGAGAAGTTTAATTCAACTAGTTCTAGCACTCTTTTGCATGTAATTAAGAGATATGTGTTAGATTTCCATGAATTGGGTGGAAAATAGTTGAATTGTATGCATGCATGTGCATTTTGAGTTAGAATTCATGAAATTCTTACATGCATGGCATTTTTGCAACTTAACTTGAGGGTTTTCCCATGTTTTCATACTTATCACGTGGGTTGATCAAGTTTTGGAAAAATATAAGAAGATACAAATTCAATGTGATACATGCATGGTTCATAATATAGAGTTTCAAGCTCCGGGTTGTCAATTGGATCATGATTTTGAGTAAATAATTTCAAATTGGTAGTGTTTTCAAGTTATATAATGATTTTCCATGTTTTTGTACTAGAAATACAAGTTTTGGGGCTTTGAATATCATTTTTTAACTTCAAATATCAAACTGGAAAATCTAGTACTTTTGCAAAGTTTACAGACCGCTTGAGCGACAGAAGCTTCTCTCGAGCGAAGACCCTATTTTCAGCAAAGTTTGACTAACTCTTTTGAATGCATACTTGCATCCTCATGTCATTTCAAGTACTCTTAGGCACCAATTGAGCTCATGTAAATATGGAATGAGTTAGAGACACATGAGAGAAATTTAATTAAAATGGAATGGATATCGAATGGTGCTTCAATTGTACTTTTGTTATGTGTTTTGTTTAAGTGGACGCCCGAGGCTAGTGACAACATAACCCACTGTGAGTAGTAACTTTATAAAGATATGTTTAAGTAATATTTATCTTTGAAATTGTTATTGTTCTTGAAATCAATATGTGATTGATTGAACGATTTATTAAAATGTTACTTTATATTGATGAATGAAGTTCACTTCTAAAATTATATTGTGGCATCCATTGATTATAGGCTCTTGCTTGGGAGTAACAATACCATGGCTATTGGAATAATTGAAACACAGAGATCTTTTGTTTGACCCTTCGTGGTCCATTGGATTAACCCTTCGTGGTCTATTGACTTGATCTTTATTGTCACGACCCAACCCCAAGGGCTTAGGGTTGGAATCACAACTTACTAATTTATTCTTATTTGTAGCAAATTAAGCTGCGCAAGCGGAAATAAAAATAAGTAAACATAAATTTTACTTCATTTTACTATTTAAGAAAGAGGAAATACATTTCTAGGGCTTTCATTATTTTATTATTCAGTGACCAGCCTCGAATAGAAACAAAAGGAACCAAAAATATAAAAAAAAAAAAGAAAGATAAAATAGTGGTTCAACATCAGTCCATGTGCAGGTTCCATTTTGTGGGGTTATGGGTTTCCCTTACATCTCGTCACCTGAAAGGGTAACAACTATAAGCACACAGCAGAGTGAGAAATATTATGCCAAGTGTGAATACAAAATGACCATGGATAATTAGTTAGGCTAAAATATTTACATAATTTAATTTTGAAATAACAATTTATTTAAAGTGGCAGAATACCGAAATCGTGTAAATAAATAGTCATAACCACGGTATAAAACAGAACAGAACAGAAGTCACAGAAGTGACAGTTAGAACAGAGGTCAATGGATCCATGACAACAGAGGACCACGAAGTGGCCAAACAGAAGCCCAGAGTTATTTAAGTCCCCCAAGGCGTGAGACTCCCGTGGTGATACTTACAAAACATAATTGTTTATAAGATTATAGTAAAATATATACTAAAATTTAAACAAACATATCCATGGGTTTCCTTTTAAATAAATAGAGTTTAGAAAATAACCCACGTAACCGAAATATTTATAAAACATAACTTTTATTAATATAACTTAATAAAATATAACTTGTATAAAATAAGCTATGGTAACTCCAAACATTCGGAAAACATATAACGGTAAATCAAGGTATAATATAACTCACCTTACTATTGACCCTTAACCTTCCTCCACTATCACAACCTTATAAGCTCCTTACGTACCACTCTCTCTTCTTTTTTTTTCCTTTCGTTTTTCCTCTCTTTATTCACAACACCCTTGCCCTTTATATACTGCTAAGTGAGCCTCAATGTGAATGACACGTAACCTCTCTCTATGGAGGCCATTATGATGCTAGAAGATTGAGTTCTTAATTATAGATTCAAATTAGAGATTTGAATCTTTTTAGATAAGTATGGATCTCTCAATATACTTGGGCCATTTGTTTGGGCCAACATTTACTAAACATTGCTGGGCCAATACTAGCTTACAAATTTGCTTTTTCTTTTTATTTATTTATTTATTTATTTGTTTTGGCGCTAAAGTTTTCGGTGTTCCTAATGTAAATTAAATTACATCTTATCATTTATCATCATAAAATTAATTATTTTATTTTACTTTATAGATTATTATTTTTATTCTTGTTAGCAATATTATTATTTATTTACTATTTTTAACTTTAGTTTGACCCAACTAGCATTATAATTCCATAAAGGTGTTAATTTGGTCCCAAATAATAATTCCTAATCAATCCCATATTTGATAACCCAATGCCAAATTAGAATTTATATATTTATTTATTTAATAATCTATCATCACACGCAGCCATAATTATATATAACTATTTATATGGTACTTAATTAAACGTTCAGGGTGTCACATTTCTCTCATTCTAAATAGAAGTTTGTCCTCAAACTTGACGTACCTTAATTTTCGAAGAGGTGTGGGTATTTGGTTCGCATTTGACTCTCCGTTTCCCACGTAGCTTTTTCGATGCGATGATTTCGCCATAAGACCTTAACCAGCGGTATGGTCTTGTTTCGGAGAATTTGATTACGACAATCGAGAATCTGTACTGGTTGTTCTTCATAAGAGAGATCCTCTCGAACTTCCAAGTTCTCATAGTCGATGACATGTTTTGGATCTCGGAGATACCGTCGGAGCATTGAAACGTGAAACACATTGTGGATATTAGATAGCTCAGGAGGTAGTGCAAGGCGATAGGCTACAGGACCAATTCTTTCCAGTACCTCGAATGGCCCGATGTAACGTGGGTTTAGCTTTCCGTGCTTTCCGAACCGGATCACTCCTCTTGTTGGTGAGATTTTGAGAAACACATGATCCCCGACTTGAAATTCCAAGTCCCGTCTCCGAGTATCTGCATAACTTTTCTGGCGACTCTGAGCAGTGCGAATTCGCTGTTGGATGAGTTGAATTTTCTCACTTATGACTTGCACGATTTTGGGGCCTAACAATTTCCTGTCCCCGACCTCTGTCCAGCACAGAAGTGATCAACATCTCCTTCCATATAGAGCTTCGTACGGCGCCATTCCAATGCTTGCCTGATAGCTGTTGTTATAGGCGAATTCCACCAAAGGTCTGCTCATCCCAATTACCTTTGAGGTCCAACACGCATACACGTAACATGTCTTCCAACGTCTGGATTGTTCTTTCGGATTGCCTATCGGTTTGTGGATGATAGGCCGTGTTGAACTTCAGTGTAGTTCCCAAAGCTTTTTGTAATTTATTCCAGAAGTCAGACACGATTGATGCTGGGATACCATGCAACCGAATAATCTCCTTGATATATAAAGTGGCAAACTTATTCAGAGGGTTCATGATCTTGATTGGTAGAAAATACGCTGACTTCGTCAATCGGTCTACTATGACCCATATTGCATCATTCTTCGAAAATGACTATGGTAACCCGACCACGAAGTCCATAGTAATATGCTCTCATTTCCATTCAGGAATAGGGAGTGGTTGTAGCAGTCCTGCTGGTCTCTGATGTTCCGCTTTAACACGTTGACAATGCAGACATTTGGAAACATGGCTTGCTATATCTCTTTTCATTCCGGTCCACCAGTAGTATTCCTTCAAATCATGGTACATCTTTGTGTTGCCAGGGTGGACTGTAAATCTCGAGTTATGAGCTTCCTCCAGTATCTTCTTCTTGAGTTCCAGGATATCGGGTATGCAAATTTGATTCTGAAATTTCAGTATCCCATTGCTCATAATGAAATCAGGGTCAGGCGTGTTTCCTTGTTCCTCGTACCTTTTCTTCAAAAGTTTATCTTCCCATTGGCGCGCTTTGATTTCTCCAATCAATGTAGGCTCCACGGTTACATTGGCGAGCAACCCATTGATCTTGCGGGAAACGAGAGTACATGCCAAACTTCTCGTCGTCTTTCGGCTCAGTGCGTTTGCCACTACATTAGCTTTGCCCGGATGGTGATGGATCTCTATATCGTAGTCTTTCATAAATTCTAACCACCGCTATTGCCTCATATTCAGTTCCTTCTGTGTGAATTGATATTTTAGACTCTTGTGGTCAGTATAAATCTCACAGGTTGTACCGTAGAGATAATGACGCTAGATTTTGAGAGCAAAGATCACTGCAGCCAATTCCAAATCGTGAGTCGGGTAGTTCCTCTCGTGAGTCTTTAATTGTCGTGACGCATAAGCAATGACTATTCCGTCTTGCATGAGAGCGCAACCCAACCCATTGTATGAGGCATCACTATAGATTACAAACCCATCTGCTCCGGTAGGGAGTGCTAGTATAGGGGTTGACACAAGTCGACCTTTTAATTCTTGAAAATAACGCTTCTGTTTATCAGTCCATTCAAAGGGTGTGTTTTTTTGAGTTAGCTGGGTCAAAGGCGATGCTATTTTTGAGAAATCTTGCACGAAGCGTCGATAATAGCCAGCTAGATCCAAGAAACTTCGGATTTCTGACACAGTAGTAGGTCATGGCCAGTCTATGATTGCTGCAACTTTTTGGGGGTCAACCGAGATGCCATCTTTGTTAATGACATGACCGAGAAAGTGTACACTAGTGATCCAAAATTCTCATTTCTTTAACTTGGCATAAATTTTGTGATCACGTAGCGTTTGTAGAACCGTTCGCAAGTGCTGCTCATGGGCCTCTGGTGACTTGGAGTATATGAGGATGTCGTCAATGAAGACGATGACGAACTCATCAAGATAGGGTTTGAACACTCTGTTCATGAGGTCCATGAAGGCTGCTGGGGCATTTGCGACGCCAAAAGGCATGACGAGAAACTCGTAGTGCCCGTAACGGGTTCTGAAGACAGTCTTTTCAATGCTTTCCGTTTTATCTTTTAGTTAATGGTAGCCAGAACGTAAGTCAATTTTGGAAAATATTTGTGTGCCTTGAAGTTGATCAAACAAGTCATCGATTCGCGGCAGAGGATATCGATTCTTGATGGTAACCTTATTTAGCTGCTGGTAATCGATGCATAATCTCATTGTGCCATCCTTTTTCTTCACGAACAATATTGGAGCTCCCCAGGGTGAGGTACTAGGCCGAATAAAACCTTTCTCCAGGAGTTCCTGGAGTTGAGTCTTTAGTTCTTTCAATTCTGTCATCGACATGCGATAAGGAGCTTTTGATATAGGCTGCGTGCCAGGTTGGGTTTCAATGGTGAATTCGATCTCCCGATCAACTGGGATACCGGGTAAATCTTCAAGAAAAACATTCGGGAATTCTCAAACTACAGGGATTGCATCAACAGTGGGGGCCTCTTTTTGTGTATCAATCACATAACAAATATAACGACCACAACCCTTTCTTAGAAGTTGTTGGGCCGCCATGGAGGATATAATACAGGGAGGGTTAAAAACTTCAGCCCCATCAAAGACAAGTTCGGGTTGGTTTGGTAACTTGAGGGAGACCTTTTTTGGCTTTACAATCGATAGAGGCGTGGTTGACAGCCAGCCAATCCATACCTATGATCACATCAAAGTTCCCAATACGGAGGGGAATCAAGTCTACGTATAAGGTTTTTCCTTTTAGGAATATAGCACAGGATTTGTACACATCTGTACTACGAGCAGACTTACCAGAAGGAAAAGATACAGACAATATATATCCCACTGGTTCAGGTGTTGATGCCAAATTGGCAGCGAAGTGTGGTGCGACAAAAGAATGAGTTGACCCAGAGTCAATAAGGACATGAGCTAAATGACCACAGAGAGAAAGTGTACCTGACACAACATCTTCGGTAATTTTCGATTTTCCAGGTACCAAGGCGAAAGCCCGATCTTGGCGGTTTTGGTCCTTCTTTTCTCTTCCAGGTCCTGCGGGTCTCCTGACTGGGCCAGAGGAGCTGGTTGTAGGATTAACCAGCTTTGGACAATCCCTTAGCAAGTGGCCAAACTATCCGCATCTAAAACATGCTCCCGTGTCTCGATGACAGTGTCTCCAATGAGCCCTCCCACAAGTGGGGCAATTTGGAATAGTGCCACCTCGGGGGTTGGTAGGACCTTGGTGGCCTGAGCTGGTTGTGCCCATGTTCACCTTTTTATGAGGTGCAACACCGGGTCTTCTGTTATCTCTTTCCCAGAATCACTTTTTGTAGCTTGGTTCTCCGGAACGCGAGGCTTTAATTCCCTTTTCTTTTATGTACGCCCGGTCCACCACTTCTGCATAGGTTGGCAATTTCAAGACTTCAAGTCTGTCTTTAATTCCAGCATCCAATCCTGCTTCAAATTTTCTTGCTTTTTGAGTTTCGGTGGGATAACGTATGTTGCAAACCGAGCGAGTTGTGTGAACTTGCTCTCATATTCGGCCACCGTCATGGTTCCTTGCTTAAGATGCATGAATTCGGATGCCTTCTGTTCCTGCAATGAATCTGGAAAGTATTTTTCGTAGAATACTTCCAAGAATCTTGCCCAAGTCGTAATTTCTTCTTTGGCCAGAGTGAGAAGCCACCATTCCTGTGCATTATCTTTGAAAGAGAAAGTGGCGAAAGTTGCCTTTTGTCTCTCGGTGCAGAGTAGGGCACGAAAAATCTTTTTCATGTCTTTAACCCAAGCGTCTGCTACCATTGGATCTGGGCCGCCGATAAATGTGGTGGGTTTCAAATCTTGGAACTGTTTTATGGTAACCGGCTCTTCTCGCCGTTCCGGCGTCCCATTGTTGATGTTAGTTTGCAAGGCTTGCAAAAAGCTACTAACCGCTCTTTCCATTACTCTTTCCATCGATTCAGTGTCACTAACTGATGACTCACTTCTATTACCATTATTAGCCATTCTACAAAGTAATAAACGAGGCATTATATTCTTAACACAACATATATAGAAACATATGTGGCGCAATCTATATTATATAAAACGCCAATTTTACATTATTTTACAATTCATACTACATCAGTCAGAATATGTTAATGTCCCATCCCTGCGGTAAACAAAAACAAAAGTCAACAAAAAGGGATTAGAACACATCATGATCAACATACAAAAGATTTTATGCTACCCAGATCTAGAGTGGTGGGTCAGATGGGCCGAAAAATCATGGGAAATAGTGCTGCATAAAAAGCTCAAATTCCCACCTCAACTGGACTATACCAAAACACATCCATGCTACCTGGACCGTGAAAATGGGGATGGACTGTATATGTCCTACAAATGCTCGGTCGACAATCCAGCCAGGTGTCTCAACATATGACAGATCGTTATTAAAGTCAATATTTTGCATATTAATGATCTCCAGTGGGTTAGGGACTGTGATGAAAATATAATCCTCGGGGTACACGTTCCCCCTTCTAGCCACAAATTCTGGGGTAGAGGACCTATAATATAATGCGGGCGGTCATGACCCGGGGCGACGCCAAGGACGCGAGATGGTCCAAGAAAACGTCTGCGTGTATGGACAAGACTGTGCCTCCATAATAAGTGTGGGACGTCAGTAGGGTCAACCTGAATGTAAACTGGCCGACCCATCAACCGGGCAAGGCCTGGGTGCAGTCCCCTGATTATTTCCTCGGAATCTCCCCAACCCTTAGGTGAGGCGGGGGCGGGGTGTTCGGCTAAGATTTCATCTAAATTGATGGCCTGGAGGTCATCCCAAAAAGCATCATCAAGATAAATCTCTGACATCCCTACAACACCAGAATAAACGTGAGATTTTACACAAAAAGACTAACGTTGCAGGTAAATATCTATTATTATTTTATTTTTATTTTACTATATTTTCTTAGCTATATAGTTTTATTTAATTTTTTTTTTGAACTTCTTGATCAAATTAAAAATAGTTTTTTTTTTTTGAACCGTTGCTCTGATACCACCTTTGTCACGACACAACCTCAGGGGCTTAGGGTTGGAATCGCAACTTACTAATTTATTCTTATTCGTAGCAAATTAAGCTGCGCAAGCGGAAATAAAAGTAAGTAAACATAAATTTTACTTCATTTTACTATTAAGAAAGAGGAAATACATTTCTAGGGCTTTCATTATTTTATTATTCAGTGACTAGTCCCGAATAGAAACAAAAGGAAGCAAAAATATAAAAAAAAAAAGAAAGATAAAATAGTGGTTCAACATCAGTCCATGTGCAGGTTCCATTTTGTGGGGTTATGGGTTTCCCTTACATCTCATCACCTGAAAGGGAAACAGCTATAAGCACACAACAGAGTGAGAAATGTTATGCCAAGAGTATAGGGAACACGAAATAACTATGGATAGTTAGTTAAGCTAAAACATTTACATGACTTAATTTGAATAAACAAATTATTCAAAGTGGCAGAAACTGAAATGCAAAAATTATGTAAATAAATAACTATAACCACGGTACAAAACAAAATAGAACAAAGGTCACAGGTGTGACAATCAAAATAGAGGTCAATGGATCCATGACAAATAGAGACCACAAATAGAGACCCAAGATATAATATAGTTCACCTTAATATTGACTCTTACTATTTTCTTCTTATTTTTACTACATTCTCACAGATATTCCTTCGCTACCCTTTTCCTCTCTCTCTCTCTCTCTCTCCTTTTTTTTTTTCCGTTCGTTTCCTCACTAATTTCACAGCCCCCTCTCCTTCTTCCATACACATTCTTGGGTGTTGACTCACCCCATCATGATGACCCCAAGGTTGATGACTCACCTTCCCTAATGGCTTATAAAACATAACTTTTATTAATATAACTTAATAAAATATAACTTGTATAAAATAAGCTATGGTAACTCCAAACATTCGGAAAACATATAATGGTAAATCAAGATATAATATAACTCACCTTACTATTGACCCTTAACCTTCCTCCACTATCACAACCTTATAAGCTCCTTACGTACCACTCTCTCTCTTCTTCTTTTTTTTCTTTCGTTTTTCCTCTCTTTATTCACAACACCTTTGCCCCTTATATATTGCTAACTGAGCCTTGATGTGAATGACACGTAACCTCTCTCTATGGAGGCCATTATGATGCTAGAAGATTGAGTTCTTAATTATAGATTCAAATAAGAGATTTGAATCTTTTTAGATAAGTATGGATCTCTCAATATACTTGGGCCATTTGTTTGGGCCAACATTTACTAAACATTGCTGGGCCAATACTAGCTTACAAATTTTCTTTTTCTTTTTATTTATTTATTTGTTTTGGTGCTAAAGTTTTCGGTGTTCCTAATGTAAATTAAATTACATCTTATCATTTATCATCGTAAAATTAATTATTTTATTTTACTTTACAGATTATTATTATTATTATTCATGTTAGCAATATTATTATTTATTTTCTATTTTTAACTTTAGTTTGACCCAACTAGTATTATAATTCCATAAAGGTGTTAATTTGGCCCCAAATAATAATTCCTAATCAATCCCATATTTGATAACCCAATACCAAATTAGAATTTATATATATATTTATTTAATAATCTATCATCACACGCAGCCATAATTATATATAACTATTTATATGGTACTTAATTAAACGTTCAGGGTGTCACATTTATGGTCCATTGTTATTGGAATATTATTGCCTCATGGATGTGCCACTTAATTTAATATTGAAAGATATCGATAATGAAATTTATTGGTTAATGAGGATTGATTATTGGGAATTAGTTTGGCAATGTTATCGAACTTCATTCATATAACCTCTTTATTTTGTTATTGTTCATTGGGCCCTGGCTCACTAATTATTTATATATATGTAGGTGGGCAAGCTGAACATCAGAGTTAAGAAAGCCTTGAGCCTACCCAAGTCAGCCTTTTGAGGAGCTTCCAAGCGAAGTGAACCAGGCTCTGTTGGAGCCATGCTAGTTAAACCCCCTTTTTGTTTGTTCAATGGTTTTGTATTTGTGTATAGTTGGGGTTTGTATAACTATAAGACATGAAAGTTTGTACAAATGTGATGAATGTACTTTTGGAACAAATCTTTGCTTATTAAACAAAGCTCTTTTCATATACGCACGGCTCAATGGATGAATGTTATGTTATATTATACTTCCGCTAAGCCCTGTACTTTATATTTAATGGATTAATTAGTATGGAGGCCGTAGGTAATCTATGATTACTGGCCGGTTATGACGCTAAATCTATAGGGGCAGGTTTAGGTCATGACACAATTCATAATACACATAGAAATTGGGTCACAGTACAATTCACTCTGTTCTTAACTTGTTTAATTCTCTTAGGCTTCTTTCTTACTCTTTCAATTCATTTATAATGCTCAATGTATGTCTAAGAGTGCTTAGAAATAAAAGAGAACGGAAATCAGAACATGAAATAACTTTTCAAAATTTTCTAAAACAGGGCTCTTTGTTCGATCGCAACATTGGTCGCTTGAGCAGACCCCCTTGGTTTGCAAAAATACTGGTCGCTTGTATTCTACGCTCGAGCGATGAAATCGATTTCTAGGTTTTCCAAAATGTTGTTTGAGCTTCAAAACACAACTTTAAATGATACCACTTACATGTTTTGTCCTATACTTCAACCATACGATTTCCAACATGATATAAATGCCAATTTTACAAGATTTGAAGCTCAAATCTCCATGGATTCATCATACAAGCCCAAATTATTTCAAATTCATTTCCATAACTTCAAAACTCATGCAACTAAATTCTATATTTTCATGGATTATGCATGCATGTGAGATGTAGACTCTAATTTCATCTCAAATGGTAGAAATCACACTCAAATTCATGAGATTCAATAAAATATGCATGCTTGTGTGATTTGGTGCCAAATTCTTCATGTTTCAAAAATCATATATAGCCCTTTTAAAATGTTTGCATGTATGAAATTTAAATCAAAATCAAACTAACTTTTGATTATTAAGTTTAACAAATTTAAAGAATCACGAAAATTTAAAAATCACGACTCATGTTTTTCACTCTAACTTGATTTAACATGCAAAACTCAATATAATTAATCTTCAAATTATTTCATATTTTCATTATTTCTTTCCAATTATTTGAAATTGAACCCAAACTCATCTTTAATTTTAAGTGTAATATAAAGACTCTACAAAAATCAAGCATAAATTTCATACCTTAAACTTTAATGGGCTGAAATTCTTGAGCTTTTCCTTTCTCTCATTACTTCTCTTCTTGTATTCCTTTCCCTTGACTTGAATTCTCTACCACTGCTGAACTCTTTCTCTCTTTCTCTCTTTCTCTCGGTTTCTCCTTCTTTCCTTCCGTTGCTTCCGGCACACTTACATCCCCTTCTTTTTTGATTTCCTTCATTCTTCTTTTCTTTTCTTTTTATTTTATTTTACTAGTAGGACACTTGTCCTTGTTATACAAACCCAAATGAGTCTCACTTAAACTCTTCAACACATACACACACATATACACTCCTTTTGCTGACCACAATGCACACATGTTGTAACACTCGCCTCCTTAATTAGCTGTTCATTTTGTGGGTTGCCCTAATTATGTGTTTATATGTGCATTCTATGTTTATCTGTGTGGTAAGTGTGTACCATGTGTTATATACATTATGTTTTGCTTGACAGATACATTAGTTTAAGAAAAAGACCTATCTGACTCACTAAATTGTGAGGTTACAAATTTGATAATGGACTAAGTGGTTAGAGCCTAACTCACCTTAATCAGATAAAGTGGGGTTAAGTTAACTTAGGTTATAGTAAGAAATAATTTAATTGAAGTGATTGTAAGCCAAGTAAATTAAATATTTTATAGATATTTGAATTCAAGTGGAAAGAAAGAGATATAACCTAAGGAAGTGTAGCCCGACTTTTCATGCTCCTTTTGGAAGACGAATAGCCCTACAGTTCAGACTCCACTTGTGGTTCTGAATCTGATTTCACAAGTGCAATGTGAAATAATGAAAACACAAAAAAGAGTCCAAATTCGGCAATTTTTTTTGAAAAATCAATGTTTGAATCAAATGTCAAAAATAGACTGCTTTGCTAGATTACAGAGTTGCCACCTAAATATTTTTGGAAAACGTAGGAAACTCGAGACTCGTGCCAAAGACCATTAGTCTGTCATCACCAAAGTGTCTCGGCTCGGGAACTTAGGTACGAGAGGGGAAGGTCATGAATTGAGCACCCCACTCGCCTGATCAAAGATCAGCCTCTACTAATCATGATGTGTTTCTTATTTACATTATATGCTATTATTCTGATTTATTAGCGATTTTACTATGTGATGTGCACATAAGGTATAGACTAGTTTGTAAGAATTGGAACACTTGATCTCATGTTTTATTTCGAAATTATTTTGTGAATTTGCCACTTAAAAAAGTGGGCTAAAAAAAATAGACATTAATCAAACCATCCCAGTTCAAGCAACTAGCCTTCATCCACAGGCATTCAAACAATTATATCATTTAAGCAATTAGCCTCATGATATTCATGCTTTAGATATGACAACACAAACATCCGACGCAAGATGATAAGACATAAAAGCTCACTTAGTACTCCAAGCCAAAACAAAACAAAATAATTAGAAAAATATGCATGTTCCTAATTAATGCAGTATGACTAATGCAACACATACATTATGTATTTTATAGGCTCGGCTATGAGCATGGTATATGATTGCATTCAAGACATGCGAGAGAGCACGTATTCAAGTAATGAGTTTGAAAATTTTGACATTGGGTTAGCATGGTGAGCCGAACCTTGGATGTATGCAAGACAATGGATGTAAATCATAAGAATGCTAATGAAACGTGATGCCCTATACAAACTATCGTAAGCGAGTAAGTAAAAGGGAGAAAGACGTGGGGTTGGAAGACATGCAACTCATTACAACATTGTCCTCGTGCAAGAGGGTGCGAATCAAAGTCCAAAAGTCTGAATTTAACTAATTATTATAAAACCGAATGAATAAATAAGCGAGGCTAACTAACTAGCTAACTATGCTATTACAACAAAGATAACCAAGATAAGTAAACTTGCTATTTAACCTAATTAACTACAACAATTGCAAAGGGACAATAATAATTATTACAACACTTAATAACTAACGAGACTAATTACAACGAACAATATTAAATTAAATTAATTACGATGATCATAATGTAAACGAGGATGAGCAAGAATTGCATGCATGCACATGCACAATGTTTAAGAACAGCTCTGTCTACCCCAAGCTTGCTCTATTTCACCTCAGCCACTGCTCTCTATTTTTTGCAAAAATACACTGCTGACCAAACATTGAGGACTGGCCGGCCCTCAATGAAGCCCAACCGAGCCTAGAGAAGGTTGGTTGTGCCTCAATTTTGTGCAAAACTCTGTTTTGTGTTCTGAAGTGAAAACAGTGTAGATAGAGTTGTTCAAGCTCTGTTTGTCCCTTCCTTCCTTTTCTATCATGGAAAAGCCTCGAGAGAAGGTTAGAATTGTTTCCAAAACCATCAATGAAGAAATTGATTGCTTGATGATTTTGGAAACAATTTCGAACAAAAATCAATGAATGTAATGAATATGAAAACTCCTCCCTCTTTATCATGGAATTAACTCAAAAAATGGAAGTAGAGACGCTTCAACAATCGTCAAAACGCCATGAATTAGCGTATGACCACTCTTGACTTGATAAACTTGGCATAACGTTTGGCCAAGCCCAAACAAGATGACTCATTTTCTTTATGTGTGTTGGTTGCTTTTAAACCAATTCTCTTAGTCATTTCCATTCTTTAGTCCATATGTCCAAAATGATGATTAAGTCCTCTAAAAGGAGAGAAACGTCAAACGGGAAGTAATTCTCAACATGAAAAAGAGATCATGCCGTTGACAATGAATCTCCATAGAGATTAAGCCATTAAGCGTGAATCTTTAGGTCATGTGTTGAATAACCATCAACCGATTGAAACAACTCTCAAATGAAAGAAAGAAGTGGCAAGTTGATTCTTAAAATGAGGTCATTCACATGAAAGTTAGACAAAGAAAAGCTAAGAACAACATAATACAAGCTATGTACAAAGACCATTGTTACAACAAATGAACTAATCAAAGCTTGAATCAACTAAGTAGATTAGAACAGCCTTAAAAAAGCCTCTAATTAGCCAAAAACAGTGGCTAAAAATATAAGAAAAGAGCTCAAAAACTAAACAAAAAGGTAAAGACACCAAAGCTATGTAAGCAAAAACAAGGAGGGGTGGCCAACCCCTCCAATTTTAAGATTTCAAATCATGTTTTTTGGCCTTAGTTTAACTCTGAAAATCAGTTCAAAAATCAAAGAAAAGGAGTGTAAAGAAAGCAAGGGTTGAGCTATAAAAATAGGTGCAAGTAAGAGTGTTAACCTTACCACCTTTGGTAGCTTATCTAAACCCAAGTTCCAACACTTAAAATGGATGCAAAACAGCCCAAGAATACAAGATATAGGTAGAAATAAAGTAAGCAAAAGCAAGAACAAAAGTTACAAGCTTATACCTCTCAAAACGGAGTAAGCTTTGGTTGATGATCAAACTCACTTTTGACATACTCTCAAGCTTGAATTATGCTTCTCAAGGGTCAAACAAGGCTCTAAGATGATAAGTCAAGGTTGTGTATGGTGTATATAGATGATACAAGGTTGGTTGGTTAACTCAAAGGTAGCTTACAATGGAAGAAAGATGAAGAATGAGCTCTTTCTATGTGTACAGGCTTTCTCTCAATTATTTAACCCAAAAAATAGAGGTATATGGTCGTATTTATAGAATTTGAGCACAAAAAGTGATAAATATCTTCAAAAATGGACAGCTGACGGCCTCCTGCCCAGAATAGTGTTTCTTGCTACTGAAGCACGATTGGTCCTTAATAGGCACGGCTTGCCCTCAATGAATTCCCCTGTTTTTCTGTTTCAGCCTCAACACAGGGTGGCACAAAGGTGTAAAAAGGGATTTCTTGGGTATGATCAATGGGAATATGGAAAGTTTGGGGTTGTTTCGAAGCTTGAACAATACTCCTTCATTGAGACCTCGAACCATGCACAATACTACTTTCATCATTGAGTGTTCTGAGTAAAACGCTCGAGCCTTGTGGGCGGTCAAAAATGGGGTGTCCACAGGGAGAAAGAGAGTTCTAGAGCTTTGGAGAACAAGGAGGAGAAGAGAAGAAGGAAAGAAAGAGAAGAGAAAGTAAAGGAGCAACTTCACCAAATTAACCCTAAAAGGTGAGAAATTCTCCTCTAAACCCATGAGATTAAGTTAATCCCCACATGTGATTATAGGAATTGAGTTGAATTAGGAATTGAGTAGTGTAGTGTGTGTTAAGAACTCTAAATAAAGGAATTCATGTTCATACATAGCATTATTCATGTTCAATTCCTTGCTCTTTGCATGAGTTTTGGTATTTGGAGGAAGGAATTCATGGATTTGAGTTGGAAAAGTTACATTTCTATAGTTCTTGATTTTGCCTTTACACTCAAAGTCTTAATCTTTGCTTTTCTAAATGTCAATGGGTTATTTTGAAGCCATGATTTTGATTTGAACCTAGAAGTTGCTCATTCACCATGTCTTGGTAAATTTTGGGCTTTGATTTGTTTAAAATTGGGTTTGGTTTTTGAAAAGGTGAGAGCTAAAAAACAGAGCAGATTTTCGGTTCTGTAACACCCAGAACTGCACGTGCGGCAGGGAGGACCGCATGTGCGGGAGGCAGTGGCGCATGTACGATGGGGAGGCCCACACGTACGGAAAATAGGAGAGAGGAGCTGAGCTTTTTGAAATAATTGCACCTTTCGGCGCACGTGCGGTGCAAGTACGGTGAGGGTCTCACATGTGCAGCTGGGGCACACCGCACATGCGGCTGTTTGGCTGGCCCAATTTCAGTTTTCTACTTCATTTTCCCATTTTCCGGGCCTCCATTAGCATGGTTTTTACATGTATTTGATGTTCAATTGCATTGCACGGGTACTACGGGTATTAAAAAAGAATAAAAGACAATTAGGTCAACCAATCACTAAACAATGAAAACAACTAGTTCGTTGCACACAGATTAATCATGCTATGCTTATCTATGTGTTTGTGTACGTCAAACGTCGCATCTCGTCACGTATTTCATGAAGCCAACTGTGAGTTACACTGTTGTAAAGATATGTTTAACTTTAAGTATCAATTTTCTACTTTATACTATTCTCTGTTCTGACATGCTTTTCTTATGCTTAATGAATGATGATCCTATTTTCTTACCTTGTATTTCATGGCATCCTTAGCACCTATTTACATTGTTACAGAGATCTCTGTTAGTTCCAATTCTTGGAACTCCTGTTTATTATATTGATGGCCATCGTATTTGATTACTGGTCTTCATGATTGTCTGTTTGGTCTTCAAGACTGCCTGTATTAGTTTGCTATGTGATGTACCACGTATAACATTTATGCTTCCTGTATGAGATAAGAATCTGTTAAGTATATGATTTGTTTTACATTAAGGATATCATTCAGAACCTCTTTACACAGCTGTTATTCACTGGACTCTAGCTCACGTTTTGATACACGTATGTAGGTGATCCAGTTCTAGAGGGGACGTAGTGGTGGCGACCTTGCCGTGGTTTTGTCAAGCTGCCATTTTGTGCCTCACTGCAAGGTTTCCAGCTACTGGGGTTTTGGGGTGGCTAGAGATCACCCTTATGAACAGCTTTTCTTTGGTTATGTATCTGGGGACGATGGGGATGTGATCTCTTTTTTGTTTGCATTTTGACAATCTGGTACTGCCTTGTTGTACATATGTGTGTATATATATATCAATACATTTTGTCTCATGTAAATATTCACAGCTCGTTGGTTGTTCTATTTTCTTAATAATCGGCTTTCGCTAGCCCCTGTCATTTGATTTGTATAAGAAGGCCTTTGGTAATCATGAATTACTGACTGGTTACGTCACTAAACCTATAGGGGCGGGTTTGGGTCGCGACACGTACACCTTGTTTTAAGCCTCCAGCACAACACCTATACACACACACACATCTGATTTCTTTGCATACCCACCAGATTTCTCAATTCACCCACTCTGGACTTTAACACAAATATAATATACACACATATGCAAGGCTCCAACTCCTCTTTATTTTATGAATTGATCAATATAAAATACGTTGGCACACAACTTCGCAATTAATCACAGGGTAGGATTGATTTAACTCTCAATTACATAATTAGTTTAATTAAATCACAATTAATCATGTTTAATCTTGATTGGTGAATTCCCATACAACTCAATTAGCCTAATTGACTTCAATTAAGGCCCAATCAATCATAACTAAATTTATCAATCTGAATCAGATTTTTAATTAATATCCCAAAAGGTTTCAAATATCAAATTAAACTTATTATCATCATAAATTTTGGTTTTGTAAATCACTAAGGCCTTTAATTTCTAATCCCAAAATAAATCATTATTAAAATCACTTACTGATTGAGCTCCATAATCCTCGTAAATCCTAAATTAAATTAGAATAACGACTAATTAAAATCTAAATCTCCTTAAATAATTAAATACCACATATAACACGTAATGGGATTGTCACAGTTACAATGCTTGCATTCATTCGGGTGAATTGTGGTCACATTCAAAACGAAACCAGTGCTACAACACAATATTTTGGACATTTTTCTAGGAAAAGTTCGTGGGTCTATATTGTTTTTTCTGTTTTTCGTAGGAATGGGTTGTTGCCTAAATATAAATTATAACTAAAAAATTAATCATATGAATGATAACATTCTGATCATGGGAGAGTTATTTTCTTCCATTCCCAAAACTATAGAGGATCAAGAAATAGGATATAAAGTTGTGATTGTCAACCTCCTAAAAGAGAAGAAAATAATAATTATAATAATTAACTTATAAATATTTTATCAAATTCAACTTCACCAATTTGCTGCAAGTTCTGTGTATCTTTTCCATTTTTGTGTTTTTAAAAGAAAAAATAATCAAAAGTTGGAAACACTCATCGTGTAGCTTGCATTTTGGGTGAAAACAATTTTTTTTAAGAAACATTTTGCTCAGCCCCTTTAAATTTTTTTTAAAAAAAAAGTGAAAAGAGGAGGAATAATACACTCCTAAGACAGTTGAACAAAGGGAACCAAAATGTAGTAAATACAGGAATTTTTTATGCATCCTAAATGATATCATACTCTCCCAGGATTAGGCGTTGCTCTGTGAAGAAAACAAAATACAAACAAACAACTCATCTACGACCGTTCTATTTTACTATCGTACCTGCGACTACGATTATGGTCGAACAATCCTTCCATGATAAAATGACTTTTTTTATGCTCTTTCGAATCCATTTTGGCGTGTGAACGCCTTGTGCTAGCAAGCCAACACTTTTATGGCTCAGCCCAAAAAAAAAAACGCATCTAAGTGCATAATATGGCACAAACTCTCCCCCAGAGGCTCAAAACTAATAGGCATTGTACGGGGGTCAAATATCCAATGTTATCCGTATTCCTCGTGTCCAAGCTACGCTTCACTCCGATCGACCTGTGGACATAATAAAGGTGAGCTACCCGACGGGTGTGATGTCGAAAAGCCCCTCCGATGATCAAGTTAGCACCATTTTAGAGAGAGAAAGAGAGAGAAGATAAAAGAGAGAGAGAGCGAGAGATAGCACAAACTCTCCCCCAGAGGCTCAAAACTAATAGGCATTGTATGGGGGTCAAATATCCAATGTTATCCGTACTCCTCGTGTCCAAGCTACGCTTCACTCCGATCGACCTGTGGACATAATAAAGGTGAGCTACCCGACGGGTGTGATGTCGAAAAGCCCCTCCGATGATCAAGTTAGCACCATTTTAGAGAGAGAAAGAGAGAGAAGATAAAAGAGAGAGAGAGCGAGAGATAGAGCCCTCATCACACTACAGGAAATAAGACAATTAACGGCGTTTAATTAACGGCGTTTTATTAAACGTCATGTTTGCTAATTTTTAACGGCGTTTTGTAACCGTCGCATATTTTTTAAAACCAAAACGGCACCGTTTCCAATTGAAGGCGTAGCTCAATCAAATAAAATTAGTACAATTTCAAAAAAAAAAAAAAAGGATATGACGGCGTTTCTACAAACGCCTCTTAAATCTTACCGGCTAACGGTCATATTTGTTTAAAAAAGATATGACGGCGTTTTTCCAAAAACGTCGCTAAATGTCGCGAGACATTTGGCGCGTGGTTAGGAGGACATTTGGCGGCGTTTTTTAAAACGCCGCCTATACTAATATCACGACGTTTTAAAACGCCATAAAGTTATAGCGACGGCCGCGTCCTCGACGTTTGGTGCTAAGCGTCACAAAAAGAATTGGCGGCGTTTTTGACACTTTTAGCGGCGTTTTTTAAACGCCACTAAAAACTGAATTTCCTGCAGTGTCAAAAGAAGTTTCAGACCCCCCTATATGGAGGCATCGTTCAATCCATATAGCCTCTGTGCGCTACTTTGCTCGCCCTTTCTTGGACACGTGGCTATACTGCACTCCCTATTCTTTACACGTGTACCCGTCAATACCGCCAAATGACATTGGCCAAATTTCCAAACGGTATTGACGCACACCATTGGTCGGTTTCTCTTCTCGCACTTCAATTGGACCACTCGGCAATTTCCACCGAGCTAGGCGTAGCCCGGTCAGTTCCAACCTCAATTTCGGCTGACCTTCAGGGTCGAGCCGTCTAGCCGACTTCTTCAGCCGTACCCATTCGTCTCTGCTGACCTTGCTCGACCTTGGACCATCGCTTCACCTAGCTCGGCTTAGCCCGATCGAACTTTCGGATCTTAGGCTAACTTAGCCACATGATCTAAAACCTCGGCCAAACGGCCCTCGGCTATACCAACTCGGTCGTGTAATCTAACGGCAAGGCCCAAGTCACAACTAGCTCGGCCCATTTGCTTGGCGCAAACTCCCCTCTCAGGCATATTAGGAGCAAACACACCACCTTATTTAAACTTTAATTTTCCTCAATTTTCTCTATCTTGGTTAGTCTGTCTACTTGTTTTGATTCGACTAAACTCACTCAAAATGATTAAAAAGTCAGTTACTGTTAGAAGAATATCTCAAAAGCCAATTTTCAAAAAAAAAATTACCAAATAAATTTCCATGTTTAAATATGTGTACATACCTGTGTGAGAGAGAGAATATATTTATATATATATTTTTTTTTATGCCCAGACCTGCCCACACCTACTATAATGACGAGTGTGAGCCAGAGCAAATTGGGAAAAGTAGTGGGTCAATCTTAAATCCCGACTTCCACTTGAATGTAAGAGGATTTGAATCCTAGCAATAAGGAGATGAGTAAACTCCCTTACTATTAGGGTGGCCACCTTGGTGGTAAGAGAGAGAATAGATGGAAAATGAAAAGGGCCAGCCTTCTCCTTAGTCCAAGATCGGACTAGAGCATGCTGTCGGGCTTGTGGGGGCCCACCACGGGTCTTATTTCGATGATCCGAACCGTACAATATGTGAAACTAGTCGAGTACTTTATCTCTATAAAAAATCATATTGATTGGATCTCGATAGCTACTTGATCATATCAGATTTCTGTCAATGGTAAATATAATTTTTAAAATAAATTATTAACAAAAATCTGACAAATCGTTCATTTTATTAATAAATTATCAAGTCAATTAACAGTTTTTAATAATTTTAGAAATATATTTCAATTAATAATTTAGGTAATTTTATTATTGCATAGGAGAGTAATTATAAATTTTATTTTTTTAGTTAATTTGTTAAATAAAAAATTCTAACAATTGGGTATTTATAATTTTTTAAACCACATGGGACAATTTGTACTTTAAACAAATCTCAGGAAATGTATTTGTAATTTATCCTATATTATTAGTTAAGGGTATTTGGGAATAGAAAAAACGTAGAATATAAACTGAGTTGTTCATATTTTTAAAATAAAAATAGTAATTTTTTAATTTTTTAAGAAAAGATGTGCAGAAAAATAAAGAGATTGATGTGATAACTTATAGTGACTTTTTGACTAAAATATGCAGTCTCCAAACGAGGCTGAGCAACAAGCTAAATAAGTTATTTATTAGTTTATTTTTGTCACGTCACCTTTTTATATTTTTATACGTCTTTTTATAATAAATAAAAAAATTAAAAAAATAATATGTGATACCCAAACCACCCCTCATTGTGATTCAAATTTCTGTATCACTTTTGTTCTTATAGTTAACTTTTTTATTTGGGTGAATTAAACTAACGGTCCCTATAGTTCAAGAATTGTATTATTTTGGTCAATGACTTTTTAATTATGATACATTTGATCTTAAATTTTAAATCCCATTCTAAATAAGGATAATTGAAAACATTGTTGCTCAGTTTTAAGGGTAAAATTGTCAATTTGATCAAATATAAACTAGTTTGATAAAAATAAATATCAAAAAAATATTTTTAAACTTTTAAAAATTATTTCTACTCACCAAAAATATAATTATATAAAAATGATAAATCTTTTATATTTTTATTTTAATTATTTTTTTACCAAATTAATTTTTAATATATGTTTAGATGATGATCATGTAATGGATGGTTGTTTTATTAATATTTTTTTGATGGTTATCATGCCATAGATGGTTGCATTTTTTATTAACAAATATTTTTTTTTATGGTTATCGTGTAATGGATGCTTATTAAACTTTTAATATATAATCCATATGTTTAATATATGAAATGTTTTTAGTTTTGAATTTTTTGATTTAATGGATTGGGTTAATAATGATATCAAAACTGTCGTCATGTTTAACTTTTGAAAAAATAAAAACTAATTTAACGAAAATAAATATAAAAGATTTTATTTCTACCCCCAAAAGATAAAATTATATAAAAATGATGTGTTTTTAATTTTTTTCACCAATTTATTTTTTAGTTTCTTAAAAAAAAATTCTGAAAATCAAACCAAATAGAACTTTATAACAAAAAAAAGTTTCAGCATTATTTATTTAAAAAATTGTCATTATATTTCAAACAACATATAAGCTAACTAACACAAAATAAGGTGTATGATGATTTTATGCTTCAAATGAAATAATAATGTCTTCAATTGTCGTTATTTAGAATGAGATTTAAAATTTAAAATCAAATATATCACAATTAAAAAGTTGAGACCAAAATGATACAAGGTCTAACATATAGAGACTCTTAACCTAATTCACCTTTTTTATTTTGTCGAAAACATTGTAATTATGTTTGAATGGAATCTCAATGTTAAGAATTCAATATCTAGCAATCTAATACATGTGAGGATCTAATTTTAATGCTGTGTTTGGTTGGGGGATTTGAGGAGGGATTTGGAAAGGAAAATGGAAAAGATAGGTGAAATGTGAATAAAATATGCATTTATTTCACCTAGTTTCACACATCTTTTCCCTTTCCCTTTTCAAATCCCTCCCCGAATCTCTCAACCAAATACAGTGTAAGTGTTTGAATGGTTTAGGAATCTTTATTTAGGAAGAAATTTCAAAATCTATTCCAGTGTTTAATTTAACTTTTTAGATCATTTGAATGTTAATATTTTCATTAATTGTTCAAAATACTTTTATTCAACTTCTTTATAAAACTGAAATGAAAATATGGTTTTCAATTCTCATAATTTAACTGTTTGCAACAGATTAAAATAAGAAAATAGTTTCTAATTACCTTCTAATTACCCTTGAGATTTTGACTATACAAACATAGTTTTACAAATATTTATAGATAAAATTGATAAAATTGAAAATTTAAGAATTATACGCATATTTTATTATTATTCTATTAATATCTTGAATGATCCATTTGATGTGATTGTCGGGATTAAATCCTTATGATTATGAATTTGCTTGGACTATAAATTTAACTTCGAATTTTTTGAGGTAATAATATCAATTTCTAATTTATTGGGATAATAAGGATTAGGATTTTGTAAAATACCACCTAATTCGTTAAAATCGCATCGATCCGTATTAATTCATACCTCTTTAACCACTAACCATGATTTCAACTTTAAAATTTATAATCCGCCAACCGAATCGTTCCATTCCGCTATAGTTAATACATATATATTTTTTAACTTTCAATAAAATATCAATATAAAAATAAGTGTGAGAGACATTTAAGATGTGAAATTTATTACAAATTAGTGGTTATATATATGAAACATATTATGTAAAATTATTTTGTGTTATATATCTAAAAAATATTATACAATTTAGTATTATATATTATGTAAATGTATGATGATTAGTTGGAATAAACTTCAATCTGTCAATCCGCCAAAAACAGTTCAAACCGCAATTTGTCAATCCGCTAATCCACCAACTCGCCGTTCGGTTTGTAACTTTATTTTCAAATCATCCGAACCGCACCGCGCATATCCCTAATAAGGATAACAAACTTTTACTTGTCCATCTATCTATCTATTTTTCTATTATTTCACTTATTTATCAAGTGTTACATATTTGTTCATGTGTCATTTATCTGTTTAGTATTACCTATCTATCTACTTAATTTACCTATTTGTTTATACAAAAATTCTTCAAAACTCAAAAATATTGAGGCTCGATTGGCCCGAATTCAAAACGACGTCGTTTTGATTTTTTTTTCTTTCTCTCTCATCTCTTTTATCTGTGAAACAGAAGGAGGAAGAGAGAAAGAGAGATGAGGAAGAGAGAAAGATAGAAGAGAGAGAAAGGAAGAAGAGAGAAAGAGAGAAGCGCCATCACCGATGCCACCACTGGCCATCATCTACACACAGATCTATTGATCTGTATCTCTTTTTATCTCTCTTTGTTCTATGTATTGATTTTTGGTTTGATTTTTGTTTTGATTTTTGGATTTGATTTGTGGGTTTGATTTCTGGTTTGATTTTTGGGTTTGATTTGTTTTGATTTGTGGGATTTTTGGGGTTGATTTGTATTGGGTTTGATTTTTGATGTTTGATTTTTTTTTTTTTTTTGATTTTTCCTCTCCTCTCTTTTAGTGATTCTGTGGAAGAAGAAAAGAAAAAATATATATATATATATATGTAGGTCATCAGAGGTTGATTCTGTAGGTCATCAAAAATATATAGGTCATCACAGTTTGATTATGTAGTCATCAGAGTTTCAATAAAAAAAATATTCACTAAAATATACCAAACCAAACAACTGCGTTCAGAATATCCTTCCTCTCCTCTCTCTCTCTCTCTCTCTCTCTTTTTTGATTCTGTGGAAGAAGAAAAGAAAAGAAAAAAAACTAAGGAAGAACAAACAAATACAGACAAAGGAGGAAGTAAGGGAAAAAAAAAAGAAGGTGCCAAAACGACGCCATTTTGGCACCTCGAGCCATTCAAGCCTCGGAAGATTTGGGCTACCTGGCAGGACTGTTGTTTATATCACCACCACCACTAACTATATTGACTACCTCTAACAATCTGTAACTGGCAGCTTGAAAATTATAGATAAAAATAAACAAAATTAACTTTTAAAACGATAATTTATTTTCTTACCAAATAATTTGATTAATCATGTCCTTGTAAACAACATAAAATGATCTCTAAACCCAATGTTATGATAATCACAGATTGCATGTCATTTTGCATTTATTTAATTACAGGAATTTTAAATTTAATTACACTTTATGTGTTTGTGGTTATATATGAATCAATTGATTAAGAGGTTCTGATTTTAATCAGTTTAAAGTGTTAAGCCTAATAGGAGTTCAATTATATTATAATGGGATTGGTATTAATTAAGATTGATTCAATTAAGATTAGGTAATCTATAGAATTAATTAAAAAAATAAAATTCCTAATTATTCTCCTACACAATAATAAAATTACTTGAATTATTAATTAAAATAAATTTATGATATCATTAAAAATTATTAATTGACTTGATAATTTATTAATGATGTTACCCCTTATCCCAGAGAAACAGGTCGGGCTGATCGAGGCCTCTCACGTCGTCGTCCGATCGCTGGGCCCACTAAGAAACCTGCACAAAAGTCCAACGAGGAACGGGAGTCCCCCAGCGAACCCTCCGACGAGCAAGTTAGAGAGGAGAGATCAACGGAATATAGAGATAGGATGGTGATAAAGAACTTAACCTTCTCTTTGTCTTAGAAACCTGCTTATATCTTTTGTTTATCATTTCCTTGTCCACTCCGACCTGTCATGTTGGCCGAAAGTCTATGTTCTAGCCTGCCTTGTTCATGGTGAGGCTGTTCTGTTTCGACGTGAAGGGGTTATCGCATTAAATGCTGCAGGGAACCTCATTAATAGCTGATGTGTGGTATAATAACTCTGCAGGATCTTTGTCTGCTTATGTGACTGGTTCTTCTCTTGACACGTGTTTAGATGTCATTGGTCCTTGGTGCAACGTTGGGCTCCAGCAATGTTAGGCTTTAGTGTTTGAATTATGTATTGGGCTCTAAGTGGTGGGCCAAAAGCCCCTATAGGCCCACTTATGTCAGTAGTCCCCCATTCCCAAGTGTAGTTTCAGTCCAACGAAGGGAATAAGGAAGAAGATGGGGGTTGTGGAGGTCGACGGAGAGAAGACCGACTGGGAGATGGGCCGAATGCGAAGGGTGACCGAGTGAGAAGGCCGACTGCGAGGAGGGCCGACCGCGAAGGGTGACCGAGTGAGGAGGCCGATTGCGAGGAGGGTCGACTGTGGAGGGTGATCGAGTGAGGAGGCCGACTGCGAGGAGGGCCGATCGCGAAGGGTGGCCGAGTGAGAATGGGAATGGCGGCGCGCAGGGCTCGAGGCGCGGCGTGGCACGTGATGATGTGAAGTGGAATAGACAGGGAAGGAGGAGAGAGTAGTGGATCGTGGTCATACACGTGGCATAATCCCGTAATAAGGGAAGTGATGCGTCAGCAGGAAATGAAGGGATAGGCTGATATAGGGCGTTGAAGAGGCGGGGACGAAGTTTTCGAAATTTTTCAAACTGGCGAAATTTAATCTTGACCCTTGGAATATAGGCAAACCATGGGCATTTGGAGTTATTCGCTTTACCTACCTTATCACAAAAAACCAACTCATCCCAGAAGTGAACTCATTTGTTTCGTGTGATACGCCTCTGCAACACTTTGCAAACTTCCTTATGCCAGGGTCTGAAGCTATACGCAGACACGTAGAAAGAATGGCTCGAGATAAAGTGCCAACCATGAGACTAGATTCTTTGGGGGAAGACGACGTAATGGAGTTAGCGGAATAGTATCGAGCGGAGCGAAGGGAGGAGAGGGGAGCTACACAAGGGACGCGAGCTCGTCCGACAACGATGATTGCCGTCGCTAGGCCAATTAGCCAAGTGGAGCCAGACCACTGGCACACCAAGCCAGACTTATCTACTTTTATGGCAGAGGAGTTGGAGGAGGTACGGAGGAAGTACCAAATTCCTGTGGAAATAGAGTTGAGGCTGCCCACGTCTAAGGAGAGGGCGTCAGATGTACGGCCGGTAGACTTCACCTTATACGAGGAAGCACTACCGGGGGGGGGTCTGAGGCTACCACTTCCCTAAATAGTGGTGGACGTACTTAACAAGCTAGAGGTGGCGCTAGGGCAGTTGATACCGAACGCCTGGAAAATACTAATGGCCTGTGCGAGCTCCTGGCTGCAGGCTACCAGAGGGGCGGCGATGACGGTGGAGAAATTCTTCTCCTGCTACAAGGCCTCCGGTCAATAGGAGATATGGGTGACCTTGCAGGCAGTGGCAAGCCGGGGTCTAGTGGCAGGCTTGTGTAGACGTCCCTGAACGTCCCGGGGGAGAATCCCCGTTCTGTTCGTTTGGGCTCACTACAGTTCAGACTCAAATGTCACGGTTCTTAATCTAATCTTGCAAAGTGCAATGCAAAATTGATAAATCACCAAAGAGTCCAAATCCGGCAAATTGTTTTGGAAAATAGATTTTTAGAAAGAAGTGCCAAACATGGACTGCTTTGCCAGATGCAGAGTCGCCACCTAAATATTTTATTTTTGGAGAATTTAGGAAACCCTGACCCATTTGCCTAAGGCCACGTGTCCGTCATCACCAATGTTGCCTCGGCTCGGGAACTTGGGTATGATTGGGGAAGGTCAGCTATGAGCACCCCCGCTCGCCCGATCAAAGATCGGCCACTACTAAACATGATATCTTGTTTTGAAAACATATGCGTTCTTATTCTGGTTAATTAGCTAGAATTTACTATGTGATGCACACAACACACAAGTATAGACTAGATCGCCTAATTTGGAACAAAGCATTACATATCCGTTTGCTTGGAAAATAGTTTGAGATTTGCTACTCGTAAGTAGGCTAAAACACGGATTTCAATGAATTGTTCCAATTCAAGCAATCCAATCTTCACCCACAGGCATTCAGGCAGTAATATCACATAAGCAATTAGCCTCATGGTAAGCATGCTATCATGGCACGCATGCAAGATGCTAAAACATAAATACTTACTGAGTACTCCGAGCCAAAACAGAAACTAGTTAGTAATCAAATGCATGATCCTAGTTCATGTTAAGATGGCTAATGCAACACATGCAAAATGCAACTAAGATAGGCTAGGCTTATTCTAAGATGTCATGTGAAATGCAACTTGATACATGTATTCAAATTGAAATTGAAATACATGCAGTTAGCAGTGATGCTACCGAGCCTAGTGCATGCATAATGAATTGAGTGGGTGGTGCAAACAATCCTGTCATAAGGTATGCCTAGTTGAAATGTGCCCTAAACTAACCATCATAAGCTGGTAAAAAAAGGGAGAAAGCGCTGGGGTTGGAAGACATGCATCACACACACGCACGCTTATTACAAGTTCGCCCTCGCTCGGAGGGTCCGAAAGAATAATACAAACCAAATAGATAATTAACTACGCTAGCTAATTGAATATTACAAAACTCTAATTAATTAACAAATTAATTACAAAATTCATTAAGTATGAAAACTCAAGAGGCCGCCGCAGCTCCGCCTCGGAATGATTGGATGATGCATGCTTGATTCGCCTCGCTCGGAAACTTGTTGCCATGCCACATGTTGCCTCTATTTGCATTGTTCTGCACCTCTGAAAATTGTGAAAATCCTAAGGCTACTTCTGAAACATTCCCCGAGCACTTATGGATGCCATCGGCCAAGAGAACATACCACCGGCCATGGGAATAAGGTCATCGACCAAGAATGGGGTAACCGGCTGGATATTGGTGGTCGGTCGGCACTGCAAGTGGCCGACCGGCCATTTCTTCTTGCAAGACACTGGTTTTGCTGCAACAGAGGACAGACAGTGCATGACATGGAATTTACAAGCAAAATGTTGCACGACCACCCTCCCCATCATGTTATGGACTCAAGGGAGTATGGCCCTTGACCCTCGGGCCACCAATCACGCATTTCGATGCATGATGGCCAAAGAGGCCAAGTGTGCGAATCAA
>NW_021027421.1:413289-447947 GCF_004153795.1 Camellia sinensis
TGATCCATGTTTGCCATGATTTGTATAGCCATCATGCATTCTAGCTTGTTAGCCTTGGATGTGTGAGTCACTAGCATGCTTTACTTGGCTCATTCTCATGATTTGGCATCATTTGAGATCTTATTTCAGTCCATGTAATGTGGCCTTACACTTGTATTTGGCTCTCTTTCAATGCTTTGAAGAGTTATAGTTTTGTGCCTCAAGGGTTGGTCATTGTGTATGCCACCATGCTTAGACATTTGGATGCCATTTAAGTGGGTTTTGGGCTTATTCTAACATGCCACAACTCTGATTTTTGCTGGTCTAATTTCCATGTTTGTCTCCTTTTAAATGTGCTTAAGAGTCAACCTTTCTCACGCCTAAGTATTGGACTCTTATGTGCATGTTTGGGTGTGTTTTGTCCATCATCTCTTGGCACTTTGGCCACTGTTTTGGGATTGGCTGAGGTCTTCCCACTTCAGTTAAGCCCATCTTTGCATATAGTTGTATGTTTGACATGTTACATTTATGTGTTGTTGCATGCTTGCATTATACCATGTTTGCGTGTTTATTATATTACATGTCATTTAGCTAGTTACACCACATAACCTTGTTGCATACTTGGTGTGTTTGTGTTACATTAGCTTAGCTCGCATGATAGGTCGCATTGCATTGCATCTTGCATGCTTAGCACATTGTACATTTGCATGTTTAGGTTGCATTGCATTTGGCATGCTCTGCTAACTTAGCCTCATATTGCATACATGAGCCATTTTGCATATTTGAGCCATATTGCATGCATGCATTGCATTGTGTTTGGTTTGGGGTGTCAAACCAAAATGAGGAATGAGATGTGTTCGTACTTAAAGTGACGAAACACGCCTCAATCCTCGGTTGCCGACACTCTTGATCCCAACATGATAGAGTGTGTAGCATTCATTTGTTTCATTGCATTCATTTACGAGCTTCGTGGTTCCCTCATTCCAACTCAGTTTTGCACCAAAATGGAGGCGTTTCCCATCCAAAATCTCTCAAATTGGATTGCTTCCTTGGATGGCTCGGAAAAGGTGAATTTCCGAGGCTTTGGCATAAATACACCATTCACACTAAGCCGCACCCCGCTGCATTTTCCATTTCTCCATGCCGCGGCAAGGTTTTGGAACCCGGTAACACACATCTTTAGCTTTGGCGGACAAGAGGTATGTCCCACTTTCGAAGACTTCCAAGTTTTGATGGAATCCGAACGTAATGAAGAAATTTTGCCACAATTCTGCTTTGGCCACGTCCAAGCCTTAGGATGGATGTGCTTGAGGGACCGGTCGGCAGAGCCTGGTTCCTCGGAGAGCGCTTCATGCGCCAGACGATGGGCAACTCTGATCAGGACGTTCCCTCATTGCCTCCACCAGAGATGCGGTCCGCAGAGGATCTTACACCCCGAAAGACGGAGGACCTCATGCTGGGTATTGACGCGGTGCTTTTTTGGAGGAGGGGGATTACGCAACATATCGCCATACGTACTTGATGCCTCAATTGTCAGATGTCCATGCCTCCAGGAGGAGGACTGCTGACGTGCCTTCCTCGAGTCGCGCCTGAGCTAGAGGCATTCCTTCGACCAGCGGAGCCGGCACATCGTGGGGTGGGACTGGATGGATGCCCTCTACTTGCCAATATGCCGGATGGCCAGATCTTCCGATTGGGTTGACAGACTGGGAGTATGGGATACCATACCAGATCCCGCTAGAGCCTCCGCGTCCAGATCACCGATACATCAGTGACCCTAACTCACCACCGGTATACTTTACAGGGCCGCCGTCTCGGAATGATTAGATGATTAGATGATGCATGCTTGATTCGCCTCGCTCGGAAACTTGTTGCCATGCCACATGTTGCCTCTATTTGCATTGTTCTGCACCTCTGAAAATTGTGAAAATCCTAAGGCTACTTCTGAAACATTCCCCGAGCACTTACCACCGGCCATGGGAATAAGGTCATCGACCAAGAATGGGGTAACCGGCTGAATATTGGTGGTCGGTCGGCACTGCAAGTGGCCGACCGGCCATTTCTTCTTGCAGGACACTGGTTTTGCTGCAACAGAGGACAAACAGTGCATGACATGGAATTTACAAGAAAAATGTTGCACGACCACCCTCCCCATCATGTTATGGACTCAAGGGAGTATGGCCCTTGACCCTCGGGCCACCAATCACGCATTTCGATGCATGATGGGCAAAGAGGCCAAGTGTGCGAATCAATGTAAAATGAATGCAATGAAAACAAATGAATGCTACACACTCTATCATGTTGGGATCAAGAGTGTTGGCAACCGAGGATTGAGGCGTGTTTCGTCACTTTAAGTACGAACACATCTCATTCCTCATATTTGGTTTGACACCCCAAACCAAACACAATGCAATGCATGCATGCAATATGGCTCAAATATGCAAAATGGCTCATGTATGCAATATGAGGCTAAGTTAGCAGAGCATGCCAAATGCAATGCAACCTAAACATGCAAATGCACAATGTGCTAAGCATGCAAGATGCAATGCAATGCGACCTATCATGCGAGCTAAGCTAATGTAACACAAACACACCAAGTATGCAACAAGGTTATGTGGTGTAACTAGCTAAATGACATGTAATATAATAAACACGCAAACATGGTATAATGCAAGCATGCAACAACACATAAATGTAACATGTCAAACATACAACTATATGCAAAGATGGGCTTAAACTGAAGTGGGAAGACCTCAGCCAATCCCAAAACAGTGGCCAAAGTGCCAAGAGATGATGGACAAAACACACCCAAACATGCACATGTAAGGGTCCAATACTTAGGCGTGAGAAAGGTTGACTCTTAAGCACATTTAAAAGGAGACAAACATGGAAATTAGACCAGCAAAAATCAGAGTTGTGGCATGTTAGAATAAGCCCCAAAACCCACTTAAATGGCATCTCAAATGTCTAAGCATGGTGGCATACACAATGACCAACCCTTGAGGCACAAAACTATAACTCTTCAAAGCATTGAAAGAGAGCCAAATACAAGTGTAAGGCCACATTACATGGACTGAAATAAGATCTCAAATGATGCCAAATCATGAGAATGAGCCAAGTAAAGCATGCTAGTGACTCACACATCCAAGGCTAACAAGCTAGAATGCATGATGGCTATACAAATCATGGCAAACATGATCAAGACGACCAAAACTAGACCTCAAGCATGGCAAAACAAAGCTAAAATCTTCATGAGGTTAAGCTAAAACATGCGAGCATGGTAGTCTAAATGCAAGATACATGTTTAGGCAAATAATGGGATTTTAAGACAAGCATGTGATGCGTGCATGAGACCACCAAACCCACTCAAAACAGAGGCATACCATGACAAAATATCACCAAATATCCACTGAAATGATGCTAAAAACTACCAAGCATACATCCTACCATATTAAGCCCAAAATGCAAGCCAATGAGAAACAAAGGGAGAGGGGTGTCCCTCCCCTATACAAAATCTCAAAACCACTTCACCACCACTGAAAATCCTCTGGATTTCAGTGGTGAGAAGGCCAATACACGAAAGTTCCAAAGCTCAACAAAGAAGGCTCAAAATGAGGCCAAACAAGGCCTAAGAGGGAGTGGACGACCCCAACACCAAAATGACCTTAAACAAACATCTTAAGCATACAAATACATAACTTTTTCAGTTTATAGCTAAGCTCAAAACAACATGCAAGATAGGCTAAAAGCTTGTGCAAAAACGGGGAATAAAAGGGGTAAGTATCTTACCCTTGAAGACCACCTTCAAGAATACCAAACTAGCAGCCTTTTCTGAACAAAACCAGGTCAAGAACTCCTCAAACAACTCCCTAACACTTCAGCAACTCAAAGGTAGTGTGCTATAGGGTGTTCTAGTGCAAGAAAATGAACAAAAACTCACTTTAAGACACTATTACACACACAAATGTAGAGAGAGAGGGAGATATAGAGAGAGAGTGATATATATTTCTATATCAGTTGCTTAACCCCTGGAAAGGGAGGAGAGGCTCCCTTTTTATAGGAAAATGAAATGCAAAGCTTCCAAGGAAAGCTAACTCGATGAGCAAATCCCTCCATACATGTGTATAGAGGGCAGAATCTGTGCTCACCAGCTGGCACAGCTAGCATGCACTCAGCTTATAGAATATGCAGGAAGGCCACCGACCAGTTAAATGGTTGGCCGGCTACTTCTTCTAGTCGGCCTGTTACTTATTTGGTCGGCCGGCTATTTTTTATGGCCGGCCAGCTAAATTTGTGGCCGGTAGATGGCTAGAAAGGCTAAAAAATGGTCAGTGGGTGTCCAGATTGAAGCCCTAGAAGTTAGATTTCCAATGGCGCCAACCTTGCATCAAAATTCCTCCTGTACAAAAAGTTATGCCCGTTTCGGTGAAGCCACGCAGTTTCGATCCAACCGGATTGATCTCCTACTTCAACCAACCATATCTCTCCCACCCGGACTTGGCTTTAGGAGATTCTTGAGTGAAAAATGAAGCCCCAGAAGTAAGCTTTCCAATGGTGGTGGCCTCATAGTTAAAATCTAAGTATGCAAATGGATAAGCTCGATTCAGCGAGGGCTGCTCGACTCTCTCCTACCTGGATTCATGCCGAACTTCTCCCAAACTAGTTTTCTTCTCTCCTTTCCTCTTTTCTTCAACTCCAAACCCCTAAGCAAAGTGTTTTGAAAGATTTTTCAAAGATTTCATCTCTCTTTCATTCATCTCCACTTTATCTTACTCGATTTATCAAAAAGCGCAACATTTAACGAAATGCGAGCATCGGAACATCGTAGGAACTTTATTTTCAAAACATTTTAAAAGAGAGGGTTTTAAGATCTAAAATCTTTTGATCAAGATTGTTTTGGTCCAAAAGGGGTATGAAGTTGGGATTTAACTCTCTCATTGCCGAAGAAATTGAACCTTTGCCTTGCACACCTTTTACCACCAAGTAAACCATCAGTAACGCCCAAGTCTTAAGGGCGGTCAAAAATGGGGTGTCTACAGCTTGCCATCTTCAGTGAAGGGGTGGAGGCCGAGATGGTTTTATGTATCAGCGAATGGTGGGAGAGGAGTTCGCACAACATGGAAAGTCCCCACAAAATAAGTGGAGCCAAAGTTAGATGTGGAGGGCGAAAACAGGGTGAAGAAGGTGAAGGAGTGGAGCGAGGAAAATGGGGTGAAGCGGGATGGGCTGATCCTTTCTTCAATCCTTTTTGCCTTGAGATTGGGACCGTAGCCGACGGAGGAGTATCCGGCGATAGAGGAGCTGAAGGTGCGGAGGAAGGCAGAGGAAGCGGAAGACAGGAGACCGTTCGCCAAAGCGGACAAGTATAAGGAGACACAGTTGGGGCCTGCCCCTAAATTGGTGATGAGGGAGTGGGTCTGACCGCATCCCAAACCGCTGGGAGACAAAGTCTTAACTGACTTTGCCTCATTGTCGCCCCCAGTAGACCCGTTGAAGGAGAGGGGCAAGCAGGAGGTGGAGACAGTGTTGAAGAAGACAAGGAAGAAGAGGGCGGCTGTAGATGGGGAAAAAGACGCCCTTGTCTTGAAAAAGATGAAGGTTGGGAGTGAGGACGCCCCTATGGTGAGGAAGATGAAGGAGGGAATGGTAGAGGCAGCTCCAGAAAGGGAGATCACCCAAGTGGCGAAGGAAGACAAGGGTCCAAGTGCCCAAGTACTGAAAGAACACTTGGGCCCAAGTGCCCATATGGTAGCGACGATGGTACCTGCACCAGAAGCAACCCCCAGTCCCAGTGAAGGGAAAACTGGGATCAGCAAAGTAGAGACGAGTGTCGCACTGGCGACTGCATTGTACCACGTGTATAGCGACCCCGTGAATTATTAAGGTGTTTTCTTTAAATAATGCATGTCAATGATATATATAATGGGTATATTTTGAGGGCGTTACAACGTGTGCGCGCTGGCAGGTCACTTGGCAAAAGGAGAGGAAGCTAGGGTGGCAGCCGACCGCCTTGTTGGAGTGGTGGAGGATGCGGCCGTGCGGTCAATGGTGCAGTTGATAGAGGCCGACCTCCTGAAGGGGTTTTGCTCAGCCCAGATGGAGGCAGCAACCCTGGCGACTACCTTGATAAACAAAGCAGCGCGCTCGAAGATGGAGGTAGAGTCGCTGAGGGCCCAGCTGGAAGAGGCGAAGTCACAGCTACAGAACCTAAGGGTTGAGACATTGGGCTGGAGGAGGGCCGCTCGGAGTGCATGTGTAAAGAGGTTAGAGTTTGCGCAAAGGATGAAGAACATGGAAGTATTGGCGTTGGTGCAGAGCTACTCAGCCGGGCGAGCTAGTGTCGAGCTCCTCGTAACTAAATCAGAGCTCGAAGCGGAGCTCCACAAGGCGGTATCGCTAGAGTTCGAGTTGACGGGCGAGAAGAAGAAACTAGAGCAGGTCCAGCAAGCCTCCACTATTGCCAACGAGAGGTGGGAGGAGGCCATAACCAACAACGAAGAACTACGTGACCAGACAGTCAAGGACAAGGAAGAAGTCGATGGTTGGATTGCAGAATTGGAGAAGGCCCTGGCGGAGGAGAGGGCCAAATTGACATCTGAGAGGGCGGCGTACCCCGACTTGTGTATGGCGGCCGTAGAGCAATTCAAGGGGTCCACCGACTTCCAGATGGCCATTGATGCCGCGGTCGCCAGTAGCTTAGTGAAGGAGGGGGATGGGGGGCTGGGCCGTCGGGAGCAGCCGTTGGAGGTATTAGTGAAGAGGAAGTGATCTAGAGTTTCCAGCGGTTTGACTTCTACAAGCACGAAATAAGCGAGTTCTGGGACAGCGGTTGGATGACTTTCAAACATAAGGCGAAAGAGCTGTTCCCAGACGTGGACTTCAGTCTCATGAAGGTAGCGTGAAGACGACGTTGCCCAGAACCCCTTGGACGAGGGGATTGAAGAGGAAGATCTTGCCTCTAGTGAGGAAGAGTGATTTGTGTAAAAATTTTGTGTTTGTGTGTTCTGTTTTTTTTTTTTAATGTAATTTTGTGCAACGATTTGTATGAAAGCGTAAGTTTATGAATAAAACAACGAGTTTTCTTGTATATTATTGTTGTCGTTACTCTGAGTTATAAATTTGGGATGGTAAAAATGACTGAGCGGAATTTACCAAAAAGTAGGTGTAAAAAATGAAACTTGTGCGTAAATTGTGAAACTTATAAGTAAATTATGATGTAAAATGGTCAAAATAGGCAATCAGTGAAAAGTGAAAATGTTAAACCATGTTAAACATGGATGATCGGTGAAAATGTTAAAAATGGGCAAACCATGTTGTAATATGAAAGTTTGTAACAGCCAAGTAATATGAAATTTCGTAAGTAAACCATGATGTGAAAAATGTTAAAAATGGGCAGACATGCTAACTTGTATGACTAGTGAAAATGGATGGTCATGAACTTGAATTTTAGCTAAATATAGCAACCGTGTCGTAATATTAAATTGTGAAAATGGACCGGCCGAATTTTTCATTCGAGTTCTAACTAAGACTTAGAGGGCTCTATCGCACTAAGGGTTAAGTTAACTTGGTCTGGCTGAGCTCCGCGTGTTCAGTCTGGCTGAGCTCTTCGTGCTTAGTCTGGCTGAGGTTTTAGTTGACTCAGTCTGGCTGAGCTCTTTGTGCTCAGTTTGGCTGAGGCTTTAGCTAACTCAGTCTGGCTAAGCTCTTCGTGCTCAATCTGGCTGAGGCTTTAGCCAACTCAGTCTGGCTGAGCTCTTCGTGCTCAGTTTGGTTGAGCCTTTAGCTAACTCAGTCTGGCTGAGCTATAGTTAATAAGCCGTTATTGAAACATCGAAGGATTTTATGGGCTAGCGACCTAGCACCCGAATGATTACCACATATGCCTTCGTGGACTTCCCTCATCACATAGGTCGCTTGAGCAGGACTGAGGCACCTGAGTTATGGACGTGAAAATCCACGTTTGTACAGTAGGCCACTGATGAGGATGTAATTGGACGACTGGGCTCTGTCTTTGGCGGCCTGCTGTTTGTCGTCTGGCAACTCCCCACTTGTCAAAAACAGAAGGATGTCCGCCGTCCATGGGATAGGTTCGTTTTGGAGGAAGTGGACCTCCTGCTGGGTTGGTGAAGTAGTCAGGTGGGCTAGGTATTCCAGACGAACGCCATGGCTGAGGTGTGACTGGTCGGCTGAGGCTAATTGGGCCATTTCATCTGCCTTGGAGTTTTTTGATCGAGGGATATGTTTGATATGAAAAGTATTGAAAAGGCGAACAAGAGGGAGTGCAATATCCCTATAAGCTCGCATCGTGTCCTCCTTTGCATCGAATTCCCCCGTAATTTGCCCGACAATCAATTGGGAATCACTAAACACTTGGATATGGCTTACACCAATGTCTCTGACTAGGCGAAGACCTACTATCAAGGCCTCATATTCGGCTTCATTATTGCTGGCGTTGAACAGGAAACGGAGGGCACACTTGAAATAACCGCCCTCGGGAGTGGTGAGGATGAGACTAGCCTCACTACTTTCTTTGCGGGATGATCCATCGACATTGAGGGTCCACGAGTGGGGATCCTCTGCCTCAGTGTTGAATTGCCTTGGTGGAGGGGGCATGGTTGGAGTGGGATTGGTGAATTCCAAGATAAAATCGGCGACAGCTTGTCCTTTGATCGCTATTCAAGGTCGGTAAGAGATTTCAAATTGGCTGAGCTCGACAGACTATTGCATAAGTCTACCGGATAGTTCTGGTTGTTACAGTACCTTCTTCAAAGGTTGATCAGTGAGGACCACTATGGAGTGAGCTTGGAAATAAGGTCGGAGTCGTCTTGAAGTTATGACCAATGCAAGGGCCATTTTTTCTAGCAAAGGGTAGTTCTGTTCTCCCCCCCGAGAGCTAGACTAATGTAATAAACCGGACGTTGGACTGAGTTGTCCTCCCTATTGAGGGCTGCACTGACTGTAGTGTTTGATACGGCTAAGTAGAGAAAGAGGGTCTCACTTGAGAGTGCCTGAAAGAGTAGGGGGGTTGGCCATGCACTGCTTCAATTATTGAAATGCCTCTTCAGATTCGGTGGTCCACTCAAAGGCCTGTTGAAGGACTTTGAAAAAGGGAAGGCACTTGTCTGTTGCGCGGGAAATAAAATGGTTGAGGGTGACAACTTTGCCGGTAAGTTGTTGAACCTCTTTGATCATCCTGGGAGACTACATTTCTATCAGGGCCTTGATCTTTTTGGGGTTGGTCTCGATTCCTCGCTGACTGGCCATAAAACCCAAGAATTTCCTAGATCCTAAGCCGAAGGCGCACTTATCCGAATTCAGCGTCATGTGATACTTGTGTAGGGTTTCGAAGGTCTCTCGCAGGTCTGTCAGATGATCGGAGGAGAGTTTGCTCTTGACAAGCATGTCGTCGACGTAGACTTCCATGTTCCGACCTATCTGATGATGAAAGACGGCATTGACTAACCATTGGTAAGTTGCGCCGGCATTTTTCAATCCGAATGGCATAACACGATAGTGATAAGTTCCTCTGTCTGTGATGAATGAGGTGTGTTCCTGGTCTTCTAGGTGCATCAGAATTTGATTATAGCTGGAGAAGGCGCCCATGAAACTAAGCATCTGATGTCTAGCGGTGGCGTCGACAAACAGATCTATGCGGCAGAGGGGATAACTATTTTTAGGGCAAGCTCGATTAAAGTCGGAGTAGTCGACATAGAGTCACCATTTATCGTTGTTTTTACAGACCAGGACCACATTTGACAGCCATCTGGGGTAGTCTAAATTTTTGACGAACTGTGCCTCTAGTAGTTTGTCTACCTCAGAAGCAATAAGGGCATTGCGTTCCGGGTGAAAGACACGTTGCTTCTGGTGGAAGGGTCAGAAGTGGGGCTCGATGCTGAGACGATGAGTGATGAAGGAGGGATCGATACCCGACATTTCGAAATGGGTCCAAACAAAAACATCATTGTGCTCAATTAGGAGGGCTGTAAGGTCGGCCTTGGCTTGGGAGGATAGTTGGCTGCCGATCTTGGCTGTTTTTGTTGGGTTGGCAGGGTCGATGGGGACTTCAACAAGTTCTTCCACTAGTTCCCCTCTGACTAACTCGTCTTCGTCTTTGACATCGAGTCCTTCGATGATCATGGCCTCCTTTAGCTTGACCTCTTTGAGTGAAGCGACATAGCATTCTCTGGCCACTGTCTGCTCTCCCCTCACAGTGTCGACCCTGAGGTCGGTAGGAAATTTCATGGCTAGATGGTCCGTGGATGTGACAGCTTGAAAAGCGTTCAGGGCTGTGCGGCCGAGGATGATGTTATAAGCGGAGAGGCAGTTGACGATAAGGAAAGTAAGTAACTTGATGGTCTATCGTGGGTGCTCTCCGATGGTGATGGGAAGATCGATGGAGCCTATGGAGGTCACCCGATCCCTAGTGAAGCCGACCAATGGAGTTTGGAGGGGGGACAAACTTTCTTCTCTGACCTTGAGCTGGCGATAGGCGTTCAGGAAGATGATGTCTGAAGAGCTGCCGTTGTCGACCAGCACTCGTCTAACTTTGTACTTGGATAAGAGAGCAGCGATGATGAGGGGGTCGTCATGAGGGTATTGGATGCCTGTGCAATTGGTCTCCGTAAAGGTGATGGGCTCCATCCACTATTTGGGGTGCTTGAAGGGGCGATCCAACGTCACGGCCTCTTTGTCGGAGCCCTGTCTGATTTTTCTAAGCTCAGCTCGCTGGACCGAACGGGATGGTCCTCCACACGCAAGTCCGCCAGCAATGACTCTGATCTCTCTAACCGAGGGAGTAGGGTTGGCTTGTGCTCAAGGTTGCGGCGGGGGCCGATCATTGCCTTGGTTAAGTTGTGCGGGTTGTCGGAGAGGGGTGTGTCGGCGGTTGCCCCTAGCAGGTTCGGTCCTTGGCCGTTGCTGGGGACGGGTTGCCATGAACCGACTGAGGCGCCCCTGGCATATCAAGCTTTCTACTTGGTCTTTAAGGTTAACACATTCCTTGGTGTTGTGGTCGTGGTCCTGATAGAAATCACAGTATTTGGATTGGTCTCGCCGGTTGGAAGGAGACCGTGAGGGTTGTGGCCATTTCAAGTTGTAATCTCGTTGGATCTGGTTTAAGACTTGTTCTATGGGAAAGTTAAAGTGTGTGTACCGTTAGAACCGACCGGGCGGTCGGGTAGGTGCCGATCCGTCGGCTCGAGCGGGTCAGTCGGCATATTGAGGTGTTTGCTGTGTGTATTGGGTGGTTCTGGTTTTAGATTCCTTTCTTTTCTCTCTGAGGGTTGGGTTTTTGGTTGTGGAGTCTTGGTGGGCGGCCAGAGAATCTTCAGTATTCATGTATTTTTGAGCTTTGGAAAGGAGGGTTGCCATGGAGGTTGGAGGGTTTTTGGAGAGGAAGAAAATGAAATCGGATGATTGTAAGCCAGCCATAAAAGCCATAAGAATAACGTTGTCATCATTTTCCGCCACCTGCAAGGCTTCGGTGTTGAAACGGGTGACGAAGCTACGTAGTGACTCCCCTTCCGTCTGACGGATGTTGAAGAGCTGGGTCGCCGGACGCTGCTGGCACTGGACACCGATGAAGTGGCTAAGAAATGAGTCACTTAGGTGCTGGAAAGTAGAGAAGGAGTCCATCGACAGCTGACTAAACCACAGTCGGGGCGACCTATTAAGCGTTACGGGAAAATCCTGACATATGATCTCATCGGGGAATGCAAGGAGGACCATCAGGGTCTTGTAGGTCTTCAAGTGGTCGACTGGGTCCGTTGTGCCGTCGAAGGAGTCGATCGAGGGCATTTTGAACTTAGGAGGTAGGGGTTTGTCCCTTATGGAGGTGACGAACGGTGAGTTAGCTGTTGTGGAGGGTTTATTCTATATGTTCTACATGACTCCTTGAAGCTGGAGTTTCATGGCTTGGAGTTTCGCATCCCAGATAAGGACGTTGTCACCACTAGAATGGAATGAAGGTTGAACATTACTGGCCTCTCCTTCGAGAGCAGGTGCTTGGGCTGATGGATGTAGACCCCGAGGTGGCGGGTTCATGTCTTTGGGAGGGGGTCGCGAGCCCTCCAAGTTGAAGGGGTGGGCTTGTTAGAAGGGATGGCTCAGGGTTCGTTCTTTCTATATGTTCTGCATGACTCCTTGAAGCTGGAGTTTCATGGCTTGGAGTTCCGCATCCCAGATAAGGACGTTGTCACCACTAGAATGGAATAAAGGTTGAACATTACTGGCCTCTCCTTCGAGAGCAGGTGCTTGGGCTGATGGATGTAGACCCCGAGGTGGCGGGTTCATGTCTTGGGGAGGGGGTCGCGAGCCCTCCAAGTTGAAGGGGTGGGCTTGTTAGAAGGGATGGCTCAGGGTTCGTTCTCGGTTAGGTGGGATATCTTGTGGTAGCGGAGGAGGCACAGGGAGGTCTCGCTGAAGCAAAGCATTGATTAAGGCTTGGTTTTGTTCGGCTAAGCGATTGATGCTGTTAGTGAGTTCTGTGAAGTACTGAGGTGGGTTGTTCAGGTTAGGAGGGTCGACTTGGGGGTCGGCAACGTTGTGTTGAGAAGCCATAGATCTAGTTGTGACCATCCACCTTGGTGGGTGGCAAGTAGGGATTATCGGGAATGGGTCTCTGGCAACAATGAACACAATTGTCACACGGAGTGGAAATTTCCCACAGACGGCGCCAACTGATGTTACCCCTTATCCCAAAGGAACAGGTCGGGCTGATCCAGGCCTCTTACGTCGTCGTCCGATCGCTAGGTCCACTGAGAAACCTGCACAAAAGTCCAACGAGGAACGGGAGTCCCTCGGCGAACCCTTCAATGAGCAAGTTAGAGAAGAGAGATCAACAAAATATAGAGATAGGATGGTGATAAAGAACTTAACCTTCTTTTTGTCTTAGAAACCTGCTTATATCCTTTGTTCATCATTTCCTTGTCCACTCTGATCTATCATGTTGGTTGAAAGTCTATGTTCTAGCTTGCCTTGTTCATGGTGAGGCTGTTCTGTTCCAACATGAAGGGGTTATCACATTAAATGCTGCAGGGAACCTCATTAATGGCTGATATGTGGTATAATAACTCTGCAAGATCTTTGTTTGCTTATGTGGCTGGTTCTTCTCTTGACATGTGTTTAGATGTCATTGGTCCTTGGTGCAACGTTGGGCTCCAGCAATGTTAGGCTTTAGTGTTTGAATTATGTATTGGGCTCTAAGTGGTGGGCCAAAAGCCCCTATAGGCCCACCTATGTCAATTAATAAAAAGGACCATTTGTTAAAAAATTAGAAACTTCAAGGATCGTGATATAATTTATAAAATCACAAAAGACAACTTATATTTTAAACAAATCTCAAGAGATGTATTTGTAATTTACCCAAATAATAATGATTCAAGTAATATTTTAAAAAATAAAAAATGGTTAAGATATTATCTTACATAAATCATATTATTTGCATTGTGTTCAATGAAGTGTTACCAAAAAAAAAAAAAAAAAAGGTATTTTTTTAATAAAACATGACTAATGAGTAACTAATATATTTAAGAATGTTAATTTTTATTTATTTTCCCCTAATATTGTTCTCTTTTTTTTTTTTTCCTATTATAGAAAAATTCTTATACTCTCCTACAGATCCAAGGCTGCTACCTTTATAGAAATCACCAATGTATCCTGTTGTTTGCTCTTAATAAGTGAGAACTTGCCCCGACTCTCCAAAACAAGTTTCGTTTAAGTCAGGACTCGCATAGTGGGGAGAATTGAACCCATCCCAAGTACTATGGTAACAACAATTTGAGACTTAACATCTTAACCAATTGAACTATGCTCAAGAGATTGGTCCAAGAATTTCGAACTTTAAACCTGAGATCTTAACCCCAGGCCTTTACAAAGTGTGCTACTGCCTTGGGTTATGATATTGTTCTTTCATCCTAATAGAGCTGTTCAAAAATCCGTTCAACCCGATAATCCGAACCAAACTGTACGGTTTGGTTCGGTTCCATTAAGAACTGGTTCGGTTTTGGTTCAAGAAATATTGAGAACCGCAAAAACAGTTCAGTTAATGGATTTTATGAAAAAACCACGGTTCGAATTGAACCGAACCGAATTTTAAAATATATATATATATATATATATATGATATTTAATAAACATCAGTCCATAAATTTACCTCACTCACGCCATTCTTGAGAGAGAACTCAAAGGGTCTCGACCGTTTCTTGGCCTCCAAATTTGTCTCCTTGATTCCATTTCCGTCTTTACGTTTCTTTCACACTCTCCTCTTATTTGAATACTACACCCTACAACATACCGGTCATGCCATCAACCATCTCTATCTCTCTCAATCTCATCACAACACTACCTTCCACCATTGTTACTGTTACGACCTCCAAATCTGGCCAACTATCTCTTTTTGTATATGATCTTGCCATCAACAGCTTTCCAATACCACTGACAATTCACTCTTGTACAATCATAGCCCTACCTCGTCTTATTCTACGAGATCAATGAATAATTATTTCATTTTTGTGTTAGGGTTTTTTTTTTAAATATAAATATATTTTGCTTTCTTGTTCTGATTTAATTTTTTATTTAATTGTTTTGAAAGAGGGGATCAACAGTGTATTTAATCCATGAAATAATAGTAGTAATACACTTTGTAATAAGAACGGGATACTTGGGTTTTAGACCTTTGAAAAAAATAGTTATAACTAGTGTAAATTTTGATTATAGTATGATGCTGCTAAAAGTAGTTCCAATTATCCCCTGTTGCAATATAACACACAGATTTACAAAGAAATTGAAAACGAAATGAAGCAATCTGAGAAGAAAATCAGCAGAGCAATGCCTTCAGCTGGAAGGTTTTATTCATGAAGAAAAAATGAAGATACAAGTTTCAGAAAATAATCCACACTCTCTTTCTGATATCTATTTATACAATATCTTCTCTTCTAACTACTATTCTCGCCCATATTGGTAACTAACATCCAAAACAGAGTAATTAATATTTAAACATAACTTGACTGCTAGCTAATCTAACCAACTTAGCTTGCTAACTTGACTGCTAGTAATTAATATTCAAAACAGAACTTGCTAACTGGCAGCTTCTCTTCTATTAGCAGCACTCCTATCATAATACTAACAAGACAAAACAAAGTATGGATGAGATGATTCATATGATACAAAATATATATATATATATATATATCAATGATTGTATCAATGGGAAACAGTAAAGCGCCAATAAAGACATTTTCAAAAAAATTGTGACAAACATGATTACTTGTCATGATTTAGGTATTTTTTTTATGCACTTTATGTTTATGATTTTATCATGGGATTTTTTATTTTAGAGATTTTTCAAGCTAAGGCATTTTTGATTTTTTAGAGATTTTTGAAGTTTAGGGATTCTGTTGAGTTAGGGATTTTTTGGGGATTATTATACATTCTGTCATTTGATATATTTGTGTATTTGTGTTTCTTATTAGATGTCAAGTGTTGAAGAGATTGCAAATCTTGGTAACAGTAGCACCCCTGTGGAGCATAAACTTGATGCTTCTATGTCTTTCTCTAAGACAAAGGTACGTCATCCTAAAGAAAAGAGTCAGTAAGGTTCAGAGGTTTGGCTTCATTTCACTAAAATTTATAAGGAAGGGTGCAAGACACCTGAATGGGCTAAATGTAATTACTGTCATAACACATATGCATGGTTGAGTGAGAATGGGACTAGTACTTTGAGAAAACATGTTGCCAATTACTCGAAGTGTCCTTATAATCATGAGATAAAGAAACAAAAAACTTTGTCATTTTAGTCAATTAAAGAAAAAGGTTCTGAAAATAGTGTTGGACTGTGGAAATTTGAACAAGATGCATGCAGAGATGCACTTGTTCAAATGATAGTCAAAGATGAGTTACCTTTTAGGTTTGTTGAGCGTGAAGGTTTTTGTCACTTTTGTAGTGTGATGCAACCTAATTTCAGAAAACTTTTATGCATTACAGCAGCAAAGGATTGTGTGACATTGTTTAGTAATGAGAAAAAGAAATTGAGGAATTTGTTCATGAAATTAAATCAAAAAATTGGTCTCATTACTGATTCATGGACTTCCCTACAAAATGTTTCCTACATGTGCCTCACAGCACATTTCATCGATAAGGACTGGAAATTACACAAAAGAATTTTAAGCTTTTGTGTAATATCTAGCCACAAAGGTGAGGCAATTAGAGGGCAGTAGAGGCATGCTTGATTGATTGGGGTATAGAGGAATTGTGCATACTAACTGTTGATAATGCAAGTGCTAATGATGTTGCACTTGCATATTTGAAGAGAAAGTTCTCTAAAAAGAGTGATGCCTTTATTTTAAAATGTGAGTTTTTTCACATGAGGTGTTGTGCCCATATCATTAATTTAATTATGAAAGATGGCTTGAATGAAATCAAAGGGTTGATAACTCGAATTCATGATGTTGTGAAGTATGTTAGAAGTTCTCCTCAAAGAGAGCAACGTTTCAAGTCATGTGTAGAAAAGGAGAGGATTCATTGTCACAACCCGAACCCGACCCTATGGTTTAAGGCCATAACCGACCAGTAATTGCGAAATTATCTACAGCCTCAAATCAATTAAAACAAAATTCATCAGAGTAAAGGGGCCAAACGGAAGCAAATTAAAACTTTGTCCATAGAGTTGTGCTTATATGCACACCATAACATTCCAAACATTTGTATGTTAATAACTCACATCGAAATATGTACTAACACAAAACACTGTACATACAGGATCATACAAGTTAAAGTCAGTCGAACCCAAGACTTATATACAAAAATAGTCCAATGCTTTCTCCAACATAACAAAACTATAAACAAAGGACAAAAGCGAAGACAGTCTCGTGCGTGAGACGTTTGGGTTGACTCCTCAAAACTTTAACTTTTTCTCACATACTTCACCGAGGCAGGGTTTGGACATCTCTTGGCTCACCTACATACACATGAATGAGTGGGCGAAAGCCCAGTGAATAATATCAAATAAAGTGGATACATAAGCAATCTTTGAAACAGTTACAGTAGACGGCCTTTGGCGCAATCACTTAGATCAATCGGCCTTCAGCCTAATCATTCATATCAATCGACCTTCGGCCCAATCATTCATGTCAATCGGCCTTCGGTCTAATCATTCATGTCAATCGGCCTTCGCCCAATCATTCACGTCAATCGGCCTTCGGCCCAATCATTTATATCAATCGGCCTTCGGCCCAATCATTCTTATCAATCGGCCTTCGCCCAATCATTCTTATCAAAATGGCCTCTGGCCCATTCATTTAGTATAACAACCATTGTCCACCAAACGAATCAATGAACTTATAAAACTTACATAGAAGTAAGCAATTGGACAACAACATATTTCGGATATTACTCACAGTGATCGGCTTGTGGATTTGCCCTGGAGCTTGATCCTACACATCATATAGCAAATAAGGGTCATAACCAATTCAATCCGTTCTTTAATTCACACATTCCTCTTTAGGCTCCATTCTTATCTCTTTAACTCAATTACAATGCTCAATGCATGCCTAAGAGTACTTAGAAGTGAATGAGGACGGAGAACGAAACTCAGAATGCATAAACAAAATTTCAGAAAACAGGGTCTCCGCTCGAGCGTGGACTTCCTCGCTCGAGCGGACCCATGAGGTCTGCCAAAGTTCTGGTTATGTCATTTTTACGCTCGAGCGTGTATTCTGGCGCTCGAGCGGAAGTCTATCCTACATAGCTCACCACTCGAGCGTGGACTTCCCCGCTCGAGTGGACATCATGCCTGCACAAAAATACTGGGAGCACGAAATTCACGCTCGAGCGTCGGTTTCCCCGCTCGAGCAAACATCAAATTTCTAGAAAATCCAGAATGTGTTCTTGAGCTCCAACTTCGAATTCAAAGGCTCCAAATGCATGATTTTGACTCAAACTTCATATATATGTGTGCTAACATGATACAAACACTAAATTACAACATTTTGAAGCTCAATTTCATAAATCAAATCCATGCATGGCTCATTTTCCACCAAATTCATCACTAACATAACAACTTCATGCATTCAAAGCTTCTACTCCCATGGATTGTACATGCATGTGACATATAACCCTCATTCTCACCCCATATGATGAAAAGATAGTCAAATACATGGATTTCAACCAAGATTCAACACGAGTCATGTAATTCAAGCTCAATTATGCAAATTCAAGACAATTATATACATGTATGTATACATTGACCTTCAATTCAACATAAAAAACTCAATTCCACTTCAATCCTTACTCTTGATCATTAATCCACCTTGAATACACAAAATTACAGATTGAGCTCATGGATTTACTTACCTAGAGGCTCAATTCTTCCAATCTATAGCAAATTCTTGAGTAATCTTCCAAAATCTCCAAGCCTCAAGACTAAAACTTCAATCTCCTACACTCTCTCTCTCTCTATGGCCTGCCCTCCCTTCTTTCCTTTGAGTTTATGATCAGCCAAAATAGACTAAAAGAGGGAATTTGAGGGTGTAGTGACTCAATACAACTAATCCCACTAAGTCCAATTTAGTAATAATAAATAATAAGGCACTAATTCATCAATTAAATTAATTTAATCTGATTTGAATAGATTTTCAATTAAATTTCACCGTAGACTCTAAAAATTATGCCAATCACGATGGCGTAATCAATTTCAGGTTCTGTGGCCGATAAGACCTTCAATTTAATTTCCAAAGCAGATAATCAAACAGATATTCCTACGGTGAACAGATAGAAATTCAAAATCACATTTTTTCACATAATGGCACACAAAATCATATTAAACACATAATCATACTCATATTAAGGACCAATTAGCATATTACGGAACAGGAATATCACATTAATCATAAGCATTCTTTGTGTTTAGATGTTCAAACACAGTGGAACTCTACTTTTCTCATGTTAAATACTGCACTCAAGTTTCAAAAAACTTTTGAAAGATTAGAAGATGAGGATCCACAATTTTGCTTAGAACTTAATGATATACCTCCTACCACCAAAGATTAGGATGATCCTAGGTATTTTACTTCATTTTTAGAAAAATTCTATGAAGCCACTGTTCATTTGTCTGGTTCTTTGTACGTTACTTCTGTTATGTATTTTACCGAAGTTTGTGCAATTGAAGGTTTCTTATCTGAATGCGCAAAGAGTTTGGATCCTTCTTTAAGTGTAATGGCTATGAAAATGAAGAGCAAGTTTGATAAGTATTGGGAAAAAATTGAAAAAGTGAACATGTTGTTGTTGATTTCTGTTGTGTTAGATCCCCGTTGTAAGTTGAGATATGTTAGTTTTTGTTACTTTGAATTTCATAAAGCTGCCACTGTGACTAAGTTTACAAAAAAGGTAAGAGAGGCATTAAATCAAATTTATGATGAGTATCACAAGCTTGAATTTGGAATGTGTTCTTCTTCTAACAAAACTTGTATTGAAGTTGATCAACCAATTAGTGGAGCAAGTAAACAGTTAGTGTCTCTCAAATCAAAGTTTCAAAAACATTTGGCACAAGAAGAATGTGGTGGAAAGTCAGAAGTGGATAAATATTTGGAAGATGCTTATGAAAAGGAAGGCCCAAACTCACATTTTGGAATTTTGAATTGGTGGAAGGTGAATTCCTCTAGATATAAAATTCTTTCTCAAGTTGCCCGGGATATTTTGGCCATTCTCGTATCCACTATTGCCTCAGATGCTACCTTTAGTACAGGAGGTCGTGTCATTGACCAATTTCGTAGTTCTCTTACTCCCAAGCTTGTAGAATGCTTGATTTGTTTGCAGGATTGGTTGCGTGCTTCACCACTTCCACTTGAAGTGGAAGAAAATATTGCGGACATTGAAGAACTCGAACAAGGTAATATTGACTTGGTATTTTGTTATGAAATTTATTTTCATGTATTGTGTACTTCAGTTTGCAATTTCAGCTCTAAATGTTGTGTCTCTGAATGTGATTACTGAGTAATTGAGAATGATTTGGCTCTTGGAAAACTAGAAAAGACCACTGTTGCTGGTTTTGTTGCTGGTTGCTGTTAATGTTGCTGGTTGATGTTAATGTTTCCATTTTGTTGCTGCTGGAAACTTGGAATGCTCTCTTTTGTAAACTTAGGAATGCTCTCTTTTGACTGCTGTATTTACATCCATATTGTTTAACTTGTCTTATGTTTTTGTTGTTTTTTATTTGAAAAAGTTTCTATTGACTGTCTACAATGTTTAGAATGTTTTTAAATGCTTTTGGATGATTGGATGATTTCAAATTTCAATGGTATATAATAGTTATTATCATATTAAGTTTTATTTTTATTAATTGGTTTTTTGTAATTTTAATGATATTAGAATGATATAGATATGTAATGTTGAATAGTGCCTTAATATTATTCACTGTGTTTGGTTTGAGTTTTCTGGATTAAGTTTTTTGAAAATTGAGTTTTTTTATTTTCGTATTTTTTTATTTTTAGTGAATATTTTTAAAATTTTAAACATTTTTTTTACTTTTTTAGATGCACCTTACTTAGATGTGTCTAAAAAGTAAAAAAATTGTGAAAAAATATTTTAAAAAATTAAGAAATACATAAAAATACAAAAAATGTACTAAATTCTTGTATTTTTTTTTGTATTTTTGGTATTTTGTGAATTTTTAAAAGATTTTTTTTACATTTTTTTTACTTTTTAGGTGTATTTATGTTAGGTGTATCTAAAAAGTAAAAAATTTGCATAAAATATTGAAAAAATTCAGTAAAAACAAAAAAAACACGGAAAATAAGAGTGTAGAATTTTCTGAAAATTGTTTTTAAAAAATGGAAACCAAGCAAAGTGAATTAGTTTTTATCATGGATTAAATATAATCAATTTGAGTAATTATTTTGTTAATTAACAATTTATTCTTATACATAGAAATTTTTTGAACCGTGAACCAAACCGCAACCGAACCGTTGTTTCGGTTTGGTTCTGATATGATTTTACAAATGTAATGGTTTGGTCTGGTTTTCAAAATTCCAGAACCCTTAAGATCAGGTTGATTATTGAATTTTCTTAGAAACGAACCAATCTGGATCGTGTACACCCCTATATCCTAATTTAGATGAAATTTGACTAATCAAAGGGCATTACTCAAATTCTGTGATTTTATAGAACAAGGGATACCAGTGCAATTTTAGAAGTTCACAGGGTTGTGAGTGTAAACTAATCTAAAGAAAAACATGAAAAACAGACTATTTTATGAGAAAAGTTAGGGATCATGAAATTTTTTTCATGAAAATGATCATAAAAGAATTATGATCATTAGATTATCTTGATTAGTGTGTGGTGGTTTATTCTAAGTGTAATCCAAAGATTACAAACTTTTCATAATTATTTTAATGAAAAGTTTTTCATATTAAGTACCATGACTGCTATTTTATTCGTACATTTCCTCTTTACCAAACTCTCTCTCTCTCTCTCTCTTCGAATCTTTAGAAGATTTCTCAAAAATATCTCCTAACGACACACACTCTCACCCTCTCTCTCTCTCTCTCTCTCTGACTTTTGATCAAAACAAAAAACTGAAGCAGTTGTAATGAATTGAAAATGAAACCCTAGAGATGTGAAGATGGGCGAAGAGGTGAGGATGAGTGATTACGATGGCGGCGGTGGCAGAGACGACAACCGAGTCTCAGAGTGGGAGGTAGGGCTACCGACCGGCGACGATCTGACACCGTTATCTCATCCGTTGATCCCGCCGGAGCTAGCGTCGGCGTTCAGCATATCGCCTGAATCCTCCCGGAACGCGATGGATGTGAATTTGGCGTCGCAGAACACGCTCGGGCAGTTACAAGCCATTTCTTCGTCGAATAATTTCAATTTGAAGTCGCTTAATCAGGTGAGGACTATGGAATTGGAAGAAGACGAGGCGGATCTGATGAAGGAGGGGTCGGAATCGAGGAAGCTGAGGAGGATTGATAGCGGCGGAGCTGAGGAGGAGGAGGAAAACGGAAACGATGATCTGTCGGCGGCGAAGATGGCGGTGAAGAGGCCGCGGCTGGTGTGGACGGCGCTGCTGCACAAGAGGTTTGTTGACGTTGTTGCGCATTTAGGTATAAAAAATGCTGTGCCGAAGACGATCATGCTGTTGATGAATGTGGAGGGATTGACTCGCGAGAATGTGGCCAGTCATCTTCAGAAGTATCGATTGTATTTGAAGAGGATGCAAGGGTTGTCGAACGAAGGTCCTTCGTCGTCCGATCATCTGTTCGCGTCTACGCCTGTGCCGCAGAGCCTACAGGAGACCGGAGGAGGGGGGAGTTTACATGGGAATGGGCGGCATGTACAGATGCCGATTCCAATGCCTTACCCGCAGCAGATGATGCATACGCAGATGATGCATATGCCGAGTCCTTATCAAGGATTTGAGTCGCATCCGTACAATGTGGTGCAGCAGAGAGATTGGTATCAGCATGTTACGCCCAATGATAAATAACGAAAAGGTGAGTTTCTTAGCCTAAAGGTGTTAGGTAATTTTATTTCCACGCACCAATTTCGCTCAGTGCACACATTTGATGAATACCTTGTCTTTAGTTTCAAAACTCTAATTTTTCTTCCATCCGCCCACCCCTCCTTCGTCACCGTTGTCGCCACTCTCAGCGCATCTCCTTCCATCCTAGTGTGGTGTCAACCTCGAAGTGGGTTTGTGGTGGGGAACTTGTGGGAGGGTCGGTGGCGGGAGGGGATGGCGGAAGAGAGAGGTGGCGTTGGTGATTGAGGGTGTTTGTGGTGTTTTAGAGTTAGGATTTGGTAGAAGAAAAAAAAGGTCACCCATGTTTGTTTTCACTTTTTTGAAAACACTTTTTAAGAAGATTCTATTTTTTTTTTTTCCATATTTTTTTGGTTTTATTAATTTTTTTAATATTTTAAATAAATTTTTTTACCTAACATAAATACACTTAAAAAGTATAATTTTAGTATATTTAAAAAATTCACTAAATACCAAAATATAAAAAAATATGAAAATTCAGTATATTTTATATATTTTGGTGTATTTATTAATTTTTTAAAAATATTTTTTTATAAATATTTTACTTTTTAGATACATCTAAGTAAGGTGCATCTAAAAAAATAAAAAAAATACTTAAAATTTTAAAAATATTCACTAAAAAAAACACACACACACATACACAAAAAACAAAAACACTCAAGTTGCGTTTGATAGAACTTTAGAATTATGATTTGAGAACAGAGTTGTATTTTGAGTTTGTGAGTTTTGAAATTATGATTTGAAAAGAGAAAATTTGTTTGGTTATGAGTTTTGAAAAGATTTTTAAATTGAGTTTTGAATTTTTTATATAACATATAAAATGAAAAAAATTGTTTAGCTGTGAGTTTTGAAAAGAATTTTCAAAACTTAATTAAAAACTTATATAACTCATAACCAAACACATAATTCAAAACTTTATTCAAAATTCATAACCAAATTCCATCCAAAAATTTAATTCAAAAAAATAATTTATCATTTTGGTCTAAAAAAATTATTTTGCATGTTTAAAAAATATCAAAAACAAATATAATTTTTTTTTCCCTCCCAAATAATAGGTAGCGATTGGCAATTGCAAAAAAAAAAAAAAAAACATTGTTTCGGTCAATTGGCCTGATGTCCTGGGGGACGTCCGGGAGGATGATCGGATAGATTCAAAATTAAAAAATTCCTCTACTTTTCAGAATGGAGAAGACGAAACGTGAAAGAGAAATATGTCTTGAAAACTCCATCCAAACATGAAAGGGAAATATGTTTTGAAATGTGTGGTGGAATCACATTTTCAAAACTCCATCCAAATGAAGGGTGCAAACGGAGAGGTGGAATCACATTTTCAAAACTGCATCAAAAACAGCCTCTGTTTTTAGAAAATTGAAACTAAACATACTGTATTGGTATTTTAGGACAAAATTGCATGGTGTCAAATCACGAATTGAATAGTGAATTGTATTTCTAAAAAATTGAATCATAAATCAAATCAAATCGTAAATTGTAAAATTCATAGATATTTTTTTTAATAAAAAATATTTATACATATTTATATACATATAAAATCACAAATAAAGTGCTTAAAATGAAAAAAAAATAACAATCAATAAAATAATAAATAATAAACTAGACAATAATGACAAGTGAGAACCATTAATAGTGAATAAAGAATCAAAATTAATCAAATAAGGACAAATATATAATTTATATAAAATATTATATATTTTATATGTATTATATATATATATATATGCATATATTAAAGGAGGATAGTGGTGTGGAAGCTTACAGCAACATTAAACAAATACTCATTACTTTAATGTTTTCTCACTCACAAGAAGACCTCACAAGAAGACTTTATGGTAAAAAAAAGCTAACTCACAAATTGATTTTTTGAGTACTGAGAGAGAGAGAAGAGAGAGTAGATTGAGCAGTGAGACCGGCAATGGGTAGAAGAAGACAATTCCTAACTATTTCTTTACATACCTTCAAATTTCTCACTGGCAGATTCGAAAATCCTCTTCTTTGAACAGGTTTGTCTCCTTTCTTTGATTCATCTCTCTCTCAGTCAAGCCCTAGCTTTAGTTTTTCATTTGTTCTTCGAATGATTTTTTCTATTTATCATTCCTTTTTCTTTTTTCTTTTTCCTTCTTTTATTTTATTTTTTTTTTGGATTGAAAGGGGTCAAACAACGTCGTTTAACAGATTTGGACAGGAGGGGAAAAAAAATGAAATTCGAATTGTGAGTATTGTACGTATCGGTGATTCACATCGATTCCTACTATTCTTACTTTGAATCGCACGATTCCTTAAATTTACGATTCAAGTACTCGATTCGAATCGTTCTATGAAAAAATTATATCGAATCATATGAATCGTATCGCGAATCGTACGATTTAGACAACCATGCAAAATTGTATTAAGGAAAAATTTCATTAAGTGTGTGAACTGAGTAGAATTGGTGTGTGAAAATAGAATTATGCTAATTGTTTGTATTATTGGCATTAATGTTGTTTGCTTGCTGATTACAATTAGTAATACAGGATTGATATTAGGCTCAAATAAGTTGGAATTGTGACCTGGTGATTCACAATTTGGATTTTATTTAGCATAATAATTTTGTATTCAAACCTAATATTGGCAGCTCAATTCTATTTACAGTGTTAGGATTGGGTGATTTTTTGAGAAATGATAAGAAATGAAGAGAAAGAGAATTGTCTTTTGGTTTATAAATTGGGTGAGAATGTGAGAATAATATTAATATAGTATATATTATGTGAATGTTGTTCTCACATAAAAAATGATGAGATATTGGTTATATAATTTTCATAATACTAAGATTGCCCATTAAAATAAAAAGGAAGAAAAAAAAAATTCACACTCATGGTTGTCTGAATCGTACGATTCGATACAATTTTTTCATAGAACAATTCGAATCGAGTACTTAAATCGTAAATTTCAAGGAATCGTGCGATTGGAAGTAAGAATTGTAGGAATCGATGTAAATCGCCGATACGTACGATACTCACGATTCAAAGTTCAATTTTTTTTCTCCTGCCCAAATTTGTTAGCCGACGTCGTTTGACCTCTTTAATTCAAAAAGAAAAAAAAAGAAAAAAAAAAGGAATGAAAAATAAAAGAAATCATTCGAAGAATAGATGAAAAACTCAACCTAGGGCTCGACTAAGAGAGAGACGAATCAAAGAAATGAGACAAACCTGTTCAAAGAAGAGGATTTTCGAATTTACCAGTGAGAAATATGAAGGTATGTAAAGAAATAGCTAGGAATTTTCTTCTTTTATCCATTGTCGGTCTCACTGCTCAGTTTTCTGTCTCTCTTCTCTCTCTTGGTACTCAAAAAATCAATCGTGGGTTAGCTTTTCTTTACCATAAAGTCTCATTGTGGGTGAGAAAATATTAAAGTAATAAGTATTTGTTTAATATTGTTGTAAGGCTCCACACCACTATCCTCCTTTAATATATACACATATATATATAATATAATATTTTATATAAATTATATTTATAATTTATATAAAATATTATATAAATACCAAAAGGGGAAGCAGCGCAGATATGCAGAAGATAGAGAAGGAAATACAGACACAATGATGGAATACACACAAAATACAATTATCCAAAATATACTTTTAGTCAAAATAACTTACAATTGTTTAATCGGAAGAACTGCAAATAGTTGCTTCAGCATACATAACTTAAAAATAGTTTAAACAAGGGTTATACAGTAGAGAAAGGGTTCTCACTCAGAGTGGCCTATTTCCCTCTTTTTCTTAACCTACCTACAAATGTCTTAACCATTACAATTTATAACAAAGAAAATTAACTATGCAGCTTGTGACTAGGAGAGCAGCTGGCAGCATATGGGCAAAAGCAGACTGTCGAATGCTTTCGGTTGATTGACTGAAAGTTGATGTAGCTTTTAATCTTTAATCATGGATGAATAGTGAAAGTGAATATTAACTTTTTACTATTCATTAATTTCGGTAGAGGCATGTGATTAAATGAATCAATATAAATACAAATTGGCAGCTTTTCTCAAAAGAGTTTTGATTGAAGCTAATTTGTATCTATATGGAATCCGATGCAGGAGCTAACTAGGCATATGGGTCCTGAGCATCTTGAAACTCGGGTCCATATGGATTTGGTTAACTAGTTGAACCTTCAGAAGAATGTGAACTGTCTGAATTTTCTTCTGAACTGTTGTTATCCGAATCTGACTGGGCTTGAGCTTGATTAACCAGTAGACGAGCCATCTTGAGCAGCTCATCTTTGGATGACTTGGCCTTGGACTTTACTGTGGGCTGAGCCTTAGATGATTGGGCTTTATTCTTGGACTTTAATTTAGCAGGTTTGGGCTTTGCTTTATCCTTTGATTTAATCTTTGACTTGGGCTTGGAAGAACTTGAAGATGGGCTTCCAAGGTTGATTGGAGGAAGAGGGCTTCCTTGAGTGACTGAAGCAGTTGGGTTCTGCTGAGCTTTAACCATGGCAGGTGTAGGAGCATGAATGTTAATCGGAAACTCAGATTGAACAACTTCAATAATGTGTGGAATCTTGAAGTTATCCCACCATTTAATAGTATGTTGTCGGTAAATAACATCATCAGAAATTCTATAATGTCATTTGAATATCCAAGGAATTTTGTATTTGGATATAAAAATAAGCAATTTAGGGAATTTCCGTTGCTGTGGAGTGAATGAGAAAACAGTTGAAAAATAATTAATCTGTTCAATCAGAATATCTAGGAAGATATCTGAAATGGCGCCATAATGAGTCCACCATCGCAGAAACCAAGTAGGTAATTCTGATTTGAACTTTTGATCAAATTGGATGAACCAAGAGCGACTAAAGGTTTCAGTTTGATAAAGGAAAACCTTGAATCAGACATCAATATAGTCATAATAACTATACTGAAGAGAGTGATTAGGTAACTCACGTAGCTGATAAGGAGAACCCCATTCAGTTAGGGAGACAATGTTGTGAATGTAAAGTGAATGGTAAACAACTTTCCTAGTGTAAATCCGATCATAAATGGGTTTAATCACAATTGACTGATGGTTAAATAGGATATCTTTGTAGAAGGTAATTGTTTTCGCTGGATGGAGAGGAACAAAGTGCCATCCAAAAGGAAAGTAAGATTTAACCAGATCATGGACCAACTGACTCTTAGAATGACTTGGTTCTTTGAAAAAGAGATTAGTAGTGGTAGATATAACATAATCAGAACGGGTTGATTTAATAGGATTAGGAGGGTATGGAGTAACTGCTTGGCTGGAGGAAGTAAATGGATCAATAGCCAAAACAGAGGTGTAACTAGGTTTAGAAATGTTACCAAGAACTTGGTAACGGTTAATCATTTCAATAGGATGGTATTGGGTTACTAGCTCCAAAGGAGGAGGAATAATAGGTTGACCAGATGAGACCAAAGCTCTAGAAGGAGGCGTTGGGCGAGACGTCTGTTTAATAGAAACAAAGGTTAGTAACAAAGATTAATAACCACTAAGGAGGTCTAAATAACTTTGATGGTAATCCAAACAGTTGTAATAATCAGCAAGTAAATGGCGACAAGCTTAGATTTGATTATAGTTAATATACTGAGCACGTTTAGTAGTTTTTCTGGCTAATTTTAGTCGAGCAATACGGTAAGCAGTTTGGTGAATAAGATCATGATAATGGGTAATTAGGGTTTTCTGGTAAGCAGTAAATGGAGTGGTCATCCCTATCCCCTCTGTAAAAGTTCCCGGGTAAGAAAATCAGGAATAGAATTTTGACAACAAAGTATATACGCAAATATCAAAATCAAAAATACTTAAAATAGATTGTCAGCGGGCAAAAATTTGCTTACTAGCAAGATTTTGAACATCTTTTTCTAAAACATATTTAGCAGATTTGCAATCAACACAAAGTAAAAACTTTTGATTTAAAATATCATCTTCAAATTTGCTAATACATAGAACAGTAGATAAAATTTCTTTTTTAATAGTACTATAATTTAATTGTGCTTTATTCCAGACACCAGAATGATAACGAACAATTTGTTCTGATGATTGAGGAGTGACTTTTTGAAGAAGAATGCCACCATAACCAATATCAGAAGCATCAGTTTGAATAATTTTGAATGAATTTTCAGTAGGAATACCAAGACAAGGAAGAGACTTAACATAGTGTTTGACTTGTTTAACAATAGCAGTGTGAGCAGAAGATCAAGGAGGAGGATTATCCTTTAACCGATCAAACAAATGTTGACAAGTTTTCCTAAGGTCTTTATAGAATTCAGCAATGTAATTAAGTGATCCTAAAAACCGTTGTAACTGGATTTTATCTAAGATTTCATCAGGAAACTTAGACGCAAACTCAATGGAACGACTAATAGGTAAACTAGTATTCTGGTGAATATCATAACTTAAAAATCTAACTTTAGTTTGAAATAGGAGCAGAGATGACTAAACCATAACTTTTAATAGTATAAAAGAATGCAGTTAAATGTTTCAAATGTTCACTAATGGATTTACTAAAAATGAGAATGTCATCAATATAGACAATAGAAAAATGACTAAAAGGGTTGAATATGTCATTCATTATATTTTGAAATTTACTATGAGCATTTTTTAATCCAAATGGCATTACATTCCATTCATAGTGACCAAAAGGTGTAGTAAAAACAGTTTTATATCTATCTTTAGGATGAATTTTTATTTGCCAAAAATCATTTTTTAAATCAAATTTACTAAAAATAACAGCTTGACTAAGTCTTTTAATCAAATATTTTTTTATTAAGAATAAGATATCTAATCCATTCTAAAACCTTATTTAATGGTTTATAATTGATGAGTAATCGAGAGACTCCTCGTTCTAGTTCAGCATTTTTATTAACATAAAAAACAGAATAAGACCATGGTGATTTACTTGGACTAATTATTCTATTTTGTAATAATTCATTGATTTCTTTTTTACACATTTCAAGTAATTCATGATTCATTTGAATAGGTCTAGATTTAGTAGGAATTTGTCTTTCATTAAAATTTTTAATATAAGGTAAGGTGACTACATGTTTTTTCCTATGCCAAAATGCAGTAGGTAAAGTAGAACAAACAGTTGTTTCTAATTTTAATTTAAATTCTTCAATTTGAGAAATAATAACGGGATCAGTTAATTGTTGATCAATTCTTTTATAATTAATTTATTCTTTGAGAAAATGTAACTTACGAGTTAATCGATTAATAGTTTGAGAAATAGAACAATCTTTTAATTGATTTAATTCGAACATTTGAGGAAGAGATAAGTAACAGGTTGATCAAAAACATGAATAGTTATTCCTTCACTAGAAGTTGTAAATGAATATAATAAGAATATAAATAGTGTGCCTAAAATAACTTTATCAGTCATATTTTTAACTAAAACAAATGAGGTTTTAAAACAAACATTATCTTGATAGATATGGGCTTTAGGTAATTTATATTTAATATGCATTTTACTACCATAAGCAGAAGTTAATTTTTCACGATATTTTTCATAATATTTAGTAGGGAGTAATCCTTCTTGAATACAGTTAAGATCAGCACCAGTATCAATTAAAGCAATAATAGTTAATTCAAAATCTTCAATAACAAGTTTAACTTTTGGATACCATTTTTGAATATGAATTTTATTGATAAGATTTAATCGTTTATCTTCATGATTATGAGATTGAGATTGATGTGATCGATTATCAAATAATAAATTTTCAGGATTAATAGGATCAGAATCATATTCAGATTCATTAGGTGATTCAACATTATTTTCTTGGAAATTATCTAGAAGTAACTCTTCGGTCAGTTCTAGGTCAACAACTTTGCCCTCAATACCTAATCAATGATTAGTAATTAATGAAGAGGATGTAGAAATACAGAATAATAAAATTGATTTAAGCTGGAATATATCAAAATTGTCAGTTAAAGAAATTTATAAAACTATTTTTTTACAATCTACTTTTAATGTTAATTTGATGTTAACACTATTAAACGTCATTTAAAAATTGGTCACAATTTTATTCATTTAGGATTAATTCAAGTTGGAATAAAACCATTAACTCCACAAGGTAAAAATACTTATGTTTTATTATGTTTAAGAGATGCTCATTTTATTGATTATAATGATAGTCCAATGGGTATGATGGAAACTGGTCTCCATAAAAGACCTGTCCATTTAATTGTTTTCTTGATTTTACATTAAGTCTTCGTGATCCACATATTTTAGATGCATTAACTTTGAATATTCAATTAGTTGGTTCATTTACTAATATGAAGGATAAAGTTCATAATATTGTTTTAATTTATCGTGTCCATTATAAATGTATTAAAACTAATTTAAATGTTCAAGCTTTACATAAAAGTCCTAAGGATAAAACTTTATTAATTCAAAGTAGTAGTAATGATACTAATATAAATATTCCTCAAATGATTGAATGAAAAGATATAACTCTTCCTGACCAATGGGTTACAGTCAATGAAAATTACACACATAATCAAAAACAATCTACTAATCAAGATATCCAAGATATTCAACAATTTACTGATGGTTCAGTCCGTATTAAATTTAATCGTAATCAATCTTCTAGACATAGTACTTCTAGTGTACCTACTGATACTGAAATTGAAGATGAAATATTTAATACTCCTTTATTTCGAAAAAATAGTCAAATTAATCTTGGTCAAACTCCCCATAGTAAACTAAAAGGTCTTAATAACTCCACAACTTCTCAAATTAGTAAACCTGTTTATTCAACTCACACACATCTTCCTGATAATGACATTGAGTCTCAGGATTCCCCTACTCAAACTGATTTCGAAGTTATACCTCCAATCATTCCTCAATTAATGACCATTAGTAAATCCTTTGCTCCTGATCTTGATAAATTACTTATTGAATTTAGATCTAAAGAAAATAGAACTAAAAGACATGCTTATCGTGCTAAATATGATTCTAATCAACAATCTCGAATAACTAGAAAATGGTATGATTTTATGATTGAATATAGTCTGGAAATTCCTTTCTCTGAATATTTCAAAAATTATTACAAAAAAGTAAATACAATCACAAAACATAAATGAAAAACTTCTCCTAATACAACTGTTAGTTCTAGTCATCCTCCTTTATCTAATATAATCATTGATCATCAAGGTTCTGAAGTCCCAGCCTCTCCTTTTAAGTTGCCTGGTACTGACTCTGAAATTAAAAAAGTTATTGAACAAAATAATTATACTAATCAATGTTTAACAACAATTACTAAACAATTAGATAAAATAGAAACAAATTTAGATGATCATTCGAATGCTCACTCATCTACTAAACAAGCTTTAGATCAACCTTTGCTTAATCTACCTAGTAATTGTTCCAAGCGAACTGGTTTAGTTACCCAGGATAATTCTACTGTTAAAACTATCGAACACCTATTCACTAAATTAACTACATCTGAGAAAGCCACCCTATTTACTGAAAAAGGTCTTACTATTTTAAACCAGTAACCTATTGTCGACACTATTTCTAATCAATCTAAAACTGATTCCACTGATAATGAAGTAAATCACTTAACTCAACAATTTCAATCCTCCAATCTTAATAAGATTCATTATCCTAAAGTTAATCCTCAAACTACCAAAAATTGGTATTCACGTCCTACTCCACCTGATTTCCAATATGAAGAAACTAATCTTAATAATCAATTTTCTGTATCTGCTAAAAAATTATACGAATGGAATATTGATGGTCTTAGTGAAGATCAAATCCTTCAGAAATTAAATCATTTATCCATGGTTTCCAATAGTTATCTTAGTAATAACCCTAATTATTCTCAACCTGAAATTGTTTCCTTAATCACCTTTGGTTTTACCGGTATGCTCAAATCTTGGTGGGAAAAATACCTAACTGAAGATCACAAAGAATCCATTATACATGCTAATCAAAAAGATGAAAATGATTTACCTATCTTTGATGAAACTATTGGCTATTATCACCCTGATGGTATTAACACTTTAATCTATACTATAGTCAGACATTTCATAGGAACTCCTACTAATATATATTCTTGCATACATGATCAACTTAGTATTCTTACTTGTCCAACATTAAGTGATTTTAGATGGTATAAAGATGTCTTTACCTCTAGAGTTATGTTAAGAGAAGACTGTACTAAATCTTTTTGGAAAGAAAAATTTATTAATGGATTACCTAGTCTTTTTGCTCACAAAATTAGAGATTTTCTTAGTCAACCTACTGGTGTTATTGAATATGATAATTTAACTTATGGCGATATAATTAGTACTATTAAAAAAGAAGGATTAAGAATATGTATTCATCTTAAGCTTCAAAAAGCTGCTAACGATAAATATAAGGCTAAATATGAATTAGGTAATTTCTGTGAACAATATGGTTTACCTCCTATAGCACCCTCTCGCCGTAAAAACCCTAAATACACTAAACATAGGTCATCTTACAAATATTCTAATAAATACAAAAAGAATCATTCACCTTTCAAATCAACTGATAAATTCTATACTAAACGCAAAAAGAAATATTATAAGAAATCTCATCCAAAATCTAAATCTACTAAAGATATTACTTGCTATAATTGTGGTCAAAAAAGTCATTATTCTAATAAATGTAAGAAAAACAAAAATTAAAAGATAAAGTTAATCAACTTCAAATCAATGATGAATCAAAAAATCAATTATTTGAAATCTTTCAATTAAACCAACCTGTTAGTAATTCCTCTTCGGATAATCCTGCCACTTCTTCTAATTACCATTCACCTAGTAATGATTCTGATAATAATATTAAATTAGGCTGTAATGATGTTTGTTGTAAACCAGTTAAACAAATTACTGTTCTTACTAAACAAAATCAAGAAGAAGTTGCTCTTATTGAATTAATTAGTAAACTTGAAGATTCTGAATTAAAACAGAAATATACTGATAAATTAAGATCTTTATTAATTAACACAAATTATAAACCTAAGTTTGATAAACCCATTATTAGTTTATCAAAAACCTTAGAAAGATTTAAGAATAAACAAAAAGAAGCTACACTAAAAGATTTACAGTATGAAATCAATCAGATTAAACAAACTATTAAAGATTTACAGCGTAAAGATCAATCTTTAGAAGATGAAATTATTACATTAAAACTTAATAAACGTTTAGATAATTTCCAAGAAAATAATGTTGAATCATCTAATGAATCTGAACATGATTCTGATCCTACTAATCCTGAAAATTTATTATTTGATAATCAATCACATCAATCTCAATCTCATAATCATGAAGATAAACGATTAAATCTTATCAATAAAATTCATATTCAAAAATGGTATTCAAAAGTTAAACTTGTTATTGAAGATTTTGAATTAACTATTATTGTTTTAATTGATACTGGTGCTGATCTTAACTGTATTCAAGAAGGATTACTCCCTACTAAATATTATGAAAAATGTCGTGAAAAATTAACTTCTGCTAATGGTAGTAAAATGCATATTAAATATAAATTACCTAAAACCCATATTTGTCAAGATAATGTTTGTTTTAAAACCTCATTTGTTTTAGTTAAAAATATGACTGATAAAGTTATTTTAGGCACACCATTTATATTCTTATTATATCCATCTACAACTTCTAGTGAAGGAATAACTACTCATATTTTTAATCAACCTGTTACTTTTAAATTTGTATCTCCTCCTGAAATGTTCGAATTAAATCAATTAAAAGATTGTTCTATTTCTCAAACTATTAATCGATTAACTCGTCAGTTACATTTTCTCAGAGAAGAAATTAATTATAAAAGAATTGATCAACAATTAACTGATCCTGTTATTATTTCTCAAATTGAAGAATTTAAATTAAAATTAGAAACAATTGTTTGTTCTACTTTACCTACTGCATTTTGGCATAGGAAAAAGCATGTAGTCATCTTACCTTATATTAAAAATTTTAATGAAAGACAAATTCCTACTAAATCTAGACCTATCCAAATGAATCATGAATTACTTGAAATGTGTAAAAAAGAAATCAATGAATTATTACAAAATAGAATAATTAGTCCAAGTAAATCACCATGGTCTTGTCCTGCTCTATTTAAGTATTTTGATTTTGGATATTTGCTATATATT